>PVIA01003060.1:56242-183273 GCA_004024845.1 Tonatia bakeri | reverse complement strand
GGGCGCACGCCTGGGCTGTGGGCCAGGTTCCCAGTGAGGGGCACATGAGAGGCAGCCACACACTGATGTTTCTCTCCCTCTCTTTCTCCTTCCGTTCCCCTCTCTTTTTTCAAATTTAGTTTTTAAATAAATAAAATCCAAAATAAATAAATAAAGCTATTCAAAGCAAAAATAATAAAAATTTCCTGTTAAGGTAAAATGTATGACAGAAATGGCAAGAGGACAGGAGTGAGAATGAGAGCGTGGATTTTAAGGTTCTGAAACATTACATGAAACAGAACAGCATGCTAAAAGGGTCATGCACCAGGCCAAGGGACACCATCCCTGGGCTGCAATGATGGTTCCACATATAGGAATCAGCAAATGTGATACATTGACATAACATAATAAAGAATAAACCTCATATGATCATTTCAACAGATGAATCAAAAGCTTGTGACTTCCTTTCATGATAAAGACTCTCTACAAATTTGGTATACATAGAAGAATGTACTTCAACGTGGTACAGGCTGTAAATGACAAGGCCACAGCTAACATCACACTCAATGGTAAAAAGCTGAAACCTTTTCTTTTAAGATCAGGAACAAGACAAGGATGCCCCCTGTCACCACTTCTATTCAGCACAGTACTGAAGTCCTAGCCAGAGCAATTAGGCAGGATAAAGAAATAAAAGGCATTGAAATCAGAAAGAAATAAGTAAAAAAGTCTCTGTTTGCAGATAACGTGATTTTATATAGAGAAATCCCTAAAGAATCCACCAAAAAAAATGGTTAGAACTAATAAACAAATTGAATAAAGTTGCAAGGTACAAAATTAACGTACTAAAATTAGTTGAGTTTCTGCAGGCTAACAACGTATATCCAAAGAAGACATCAAGAAAACAATTCCACTTACAATAGTATCAAAAACAATTAAATGCTTAGGAATAAATTTAACAAAGAATAATGTTATTTGAAGACAGGCAATGAGAAGTAAAAGATTTATATTGTGAATTCTGGAGCCACCACTAAAACAATTATAGAGAAACATGATCAATAAGGCAATAGAGGAGGTGCACAGAAAATGATTTTTAATGTTACATCCATTCAGAAGAAAAGGAGTCAACAGGGAGAATGGAACAATCACAGACGGGACAAATTGAAAACACTTGTAACATGGTATATTCAATATAAGCATATCAGTAAGCACATTAAAAACAAGTGCAGGTTAGAAAGCCATTTCCTAAAAAGTTCTTCTAACTCTAATAATAACAGAATAAAGGTAGCCAAATTTCTTATTTTAGAAATATAAAAGTCATATTATTGGAATGCAATAATTTTTTTTAAATCCTCACCCAATGACATTTCTTCATTGCTTTTTGAGTAAAAGGAAGGAAGCGAGAGAAACATCAATATGAAAGAGAAACAATGATTGGTTGCCTCCCCTGTGCACCTGCACCTGGGATCAGCACCTTCCCTGACTGGGGATTGAACTGCATCCTAGGTATGTGCCCTGACCAGGAATTGAGCTCACAACCTTTCAGTGACAGGATGACGCTCCAGCCAACTGAGGCACACCAGCCAGGGCTAGAGTGCAATCTTGAATGACTATTATTACTTACTTTCCAATATGGAAAATCTTTACCATGTTTCAAATTCCTGTGTGTGTATCATCTGACATTGTAAATCGCCTTGATGGTGGTAAAAGTTAACATACCTTCCACTGAGTCAGGCATCTTTTCGCCCCATTTGGCAAAATAAAAGGAGCCACCTCCTGCCCAGGGAAAGCAAATCAGCCTAAAAATTGCATCTGGCTTTGGGTATAAGCAGTTCACAACTTTTTCATCCCTGGGGAAAAATAAAAACATATTTAACGTTATGTATATTCATTAATTTGTTCAATCTGAATTAGGTGTGTTTTAATGAAAACTCTTATTAGTTATAAGGAGAATATGTTCAATTATAAAGTGATTGCCAATTTTTCCAATAAAAAAGGCCCCCAAAAGGTTTTATGATTTGTTTTTGACAACTGACTATGTAAACTTTTAGGGATGCAGGTGAAATAGTCAAGAATGTCTATATAACATTTAATAAGTACATTTAATATGCACACTTAAAGTGATAAAAATGTTAATTTGGAAATTGCCTTTTTCACAATTTAGGGAAGAGTTTTATCTAAACAGTTTATGGGCAGGTTTGATCTCAGTGTCTTCACGACAACTGAGCCATTTTCAAGTCATCTGCAGGTTGTCATCTGCAGAGTAGGTAACTTTCACTCCCTTTGGAACATTAGATGAGTGGAACTTTTTGCATTCGCACAAAATGTTGCTGCTGAAAATTTCACCCCAAAGATCCAAGCACTCACTCACCTAGTATTAGGTCATTTCTGTTTTAAAGATGAATCCTGTATGAACATACTTTGTTCTCTATGATTTAAATACTTCTATAAAGTTTTCAAATTGATAATTAAATTGCTTACAAAAATATATAATATTTCCAAATGTGAGATCATCAACCCTAGTATAATGATGAAATGCTTTGTTTCTTTTTTTTTTAAGTACCATTCTGTGAAATGGTCTCTGCAAGCATTCAAAACTGATGCTAATTGAGATCTTTTCAGGTCAACATGTTTTCTCTAAAGAGGACTTGGTTTTTCATAATAAATAATTTAGAGAACACTAGTAATATGAGAGACTACACAAACATAAGCACAAGTTAACATTTCTGTGAGGGAATGATAAGTTTTGAAGAAAAACTCCTTGCTTTCTAGTTGGGTACTTACGTTAATAATTGCTAATTTAAAGTTACAAGTAAAAAGGACTAATTTTAATTTTTTCTTTTGAAGAATATTCATACTTGGTGCTATGTTGCCGCCAAGCAACCCTGTTTTGAAGAAACTTATCAATCAGCCCTAAATGAAAATTTCTCTACCATTTTCTTGAAAAAATGCTAGAGTCATTTTTCAAAGAGCAAAAAACCTTCCATAGAGACTACCACAATTTGGTAAAATCCACATAACAAATGGATGACTTTTCTGAATTTCAATTTTTTTGACTACTAAAGAATCTAGAATAATTACTGGAATTCAATATTTATTCAAACAATTCATATTTTTAAAGTAAGAAGCCATACTTCAATCTATGTAAATTATTTGCATTCTAATAATCCAAAATGTGTGAGAACAAGAGCAGGTGCAGGTGTTGCAGGACCTGAAGCTCATGCTATTTGTAGGAGTGAAAGCATACACAAAGTTATAAATACAAAATTAGGCGAAGAACTTTTGATCCTTAGTTTCAAGGTAAAACCATTTTACTTTGGGCTGGAGATGGGGGCAGGAGCTGCCTTTCGCTTGTTCAGAGCGGTGTCAGTCAGTCATTGGTGTCAGAGTGGTGTCAGCGGATCCTCAAAGCCATCCTAATGGGATGCTTATACCACATGGTGAACCCGTGGCCAAAACTGCATGCAAAGCTAGAGCCTTGGGAGGCAGTGTCCCTCGCTGCTGCGCCTAGGCAGTTTGCAGAACTGCTCTCACTTTTAGGTTCTTCCCTATCTCCCCTCCCCATCCATCCAACCAACCTCTTCTCTCCACCGAAAGAATCGAAGACCAACAAAACCTGCCATGGCTAGGGCAGCCAGTCTTCAGGGTAGAAGCCTTCTGCCTGAACTTGCTTTTTCTTGATCTTCTCTTTATTTTTAGGGTAAGTAGTAGCATTCTAAAACTCGAGAGTGGAAAGTGAGCAGAGAAATCATTTAATGAGCTATTACAACAGACTGAGAAAGAATATGGAAACTGAGACACCCAGATTCAATTCCTGGCTGCACCCCATCAGTGTAACATTAGGCAAATGACTTGAGTGCTTTACTCAAGTCTCAATGTCCTCATCTGTAAAACAAAGATAATGATAGTGTCTTCCCTACATTTGGAGTAAACATATCAAAGATGCTTAGTACAGTTCTAGGTAACAACAAGCAAAATGAATGTTACCTATTATAACGGATTTGAAAGTTGAAGGAACTGAGACGCAGAGATATGCAGTTCCTGGCCCAAGGTCACGCAGCCAGTTGGTGACAAATCAGGCATTGAAACACAAATCCTGTGGATCCTAAAAGCTACTTCGCTACCTCACCCCTTTCCCGTATTCTCAGCATCAGTATGCAAGTGGGCCACCAAGTGACAGGACATGGAGAGCCCATCCAGAGAGCTGAGCACTAAGAGTCAGGGAGAAGAGCCTCTTCTCCACTTTGGCGGGTAAACTGACCTCACCTTCTCCTCTCCTCAACCGCACAAGGGCCTTGGCCGAGTCATGGATTTATAAGTTCACTTCAAAATCACCACCAGTTCAATAGCACTTTACAAAGTGAGTGATTGCTGACATTTACAATGCCTTTCACTAGGAGCAACAGACAGCAAATGAGACTTCTGTGTGCAGCCCCTTCGAGTCTAACAAGGTGACCTTAAAAAAGCAGGGTGTCAGAGCACCCACAGTTGGGAAGAACTAGGTGTCACACAGAACAACATACCTGGCTGTCCCAGCTTTGCCTATATTTTCCATACTGTCAGGAGATGGTGCAGATGCGCTGGTCTCGGCAACTTGTTGGCCAATGCCAAACTCAGTACCTCTGTGGAGAAAATTTTGCCTCAGATCAGTCTGTGCACACAGAAGAGTGACCGGGTTTCCTTTTAAATCTGTTGACTGTATTTACTGCTCCAACCCCTATTTTAAAAAGAGGAAGAAGTGGGTAAGTGATGTCATCCAAGCATGAGCAGCCTCCTGCCTCAGTTAATTCGGTTACCAGTAAGGGCTTCCATTAACCGAACCTCCAGCTAATGCACCGAAAGAAAAGGTGCAATATATCTAAATGCTGGCAACTAAGCAATGCTGCAGGCAAGAAAATCGCACTGGGAGGTTTGTTTTTACAATATGAGTGTTTCGGTTTCCTACATATTTACATACATATTTTAATCCTAAGGAAGAGCTAGCAAGTCTAAGAAAGACTTCACTGCTGTGCCAGATTTCCAATTTTGTGAGCTGCAAATATTCAGAAAAGAGAAAAAAATACTTAGGAAGTTCTGCTGTTTGTAAAGGCTTTTTAGTTCTTTATGCCCTCGGAGCTCCCCGAATCCCAAGAAGTAATCAGGTCTCAGTACGTAGCTGTGAATCTCACAACTGTGCCTAAGAGCCCAGTCAGATCCCTCAACCTACCACAGTCCTGAGGGCACAGTGCAGGACACTGGGAGTGACAGAAAGACTTGCTTAAATACAGGACGAGGGCTCACAGAAGGCGGGGAATGTGTCTGGCAGAAACTTTTAGTAATAATGGCCCATAACCAACTGGGTGACTCATCAGGCTTTCACTGACTTTGGATGCACGTCCTTCTTAGAGAGTGACACAAAATATGGAGAAAGGTGTCTACCTCCAGCAAGGAAAGTAGGCAGTCAGCAGCGATACACTCTCAGCATTTTCAACAGAGGGCTCTTACTGAGCCACAAAGCTTCAATAAAATTGGGCTGAATACCTCCCATTCCTTCCAACTGAAATAGGTAAAACCCATAAAACCTGTCTCTCTGATGTCAGTTTATGTTTTCCTGGCACATTTTGTGATTGATTTACACCTAGGAAGATTCAAATGCTATCCATTGTTCAAATTTACTTAACAGTCATTTCCTGAGGACCTATGATCCTGGGTCATTTCTCAACATTGGAAGTATCTTCATGTAAAAATAATATTGACTCCCTCGTCAAGAGAAAACTGCTAGAGGCACTTATTTGATTGGAGTCCCAGAGGCAAGAAAAGAGGGAATCAAGGAGAGAAAATCTTCAAGAGGCAATGGGTTAGATTTTTCCAGAACTGCAGTATGATACCAGTCCAAAGATAAAAGATGCCCAGTGAATTCCAAGAAGAATCATTTTTTAAGCAATCTACATATAGATGTATTGTAATAAAACTGCAAAACAAAGAAAGAGTAAAGACAAAAAATATTCAAAGCAGCCAGGCGGTGAGGAAGTGAGGATGGACTCTTATCTCAGAAAGAATAGCAGTTAGACAGACAGAAATGTGAAAAGCTAGGTGTATAACGGCATCTTCAAGTGTTAAAAGGAAAATTGCTAAATTAGAATTCCCAACCTTTTTTTTTATCCTCACCCAAGGATTTTTTTAAAATTGATTTTAGAGAAAGAGAGAAATATCAGTGTGAGAGGGAAACACTGACTGGTTGCCTGCCCTATGCCCTGGACTGGGGATTGAACCCACAACCTCGTGGTATACAGGACAACACTCCAACCAACTGACCACCCAGCCAGGCTTCAGAACAACTTCTAGGGTACAGGGTAAACTAAAGACATTTTCAGACAAGTAAACATAAAGTTTGTCACTAGAAGATACTGTCTAGATGTGATTTTAAAGAAAATACTTTGGGCAGAAAATAAATGATCCCAGATGGAAGATTTGAGATGCAGAAGGAATGAAAAGTGAAGACAGTGGCAAATATTTGAACAAGTGTAAATTAATCAACATTGATTGCATGAAATAGTAATGTCTCACAGGCTTTTAAATATATATAGAATTCAAATACCAGACAAAAATAATGTATGCTAGGAGCAAGTAAAGAAAGATCCTTATGTTATTATCTTAGAGGTTTTATTAAAGGTAGGCTTTAATAAATATTCATGCTTCAGATTTTTTTCAAGATTTTATTTATTTACTTTTTAGAGAGAGGGGAAGGGAGGGAGAAAAAGAGGGAGAGAAACATCAATGTGTGGTTGCCTCTTGCACGTACCCTGCTGGGGGCCTGGCCCAAAACCCAGGCATGTGCCCCAACTGGGAATTGAACCAGTGACCCTTTGGTTTGTATGCTAGCACTCAATCCAGTGAGCCACATCAGCCAGGGCAACTCCAGCTTTTTAACAATCAGCACTTCACTTTGGAAAACCGACCTTGCAGTGTGAGACACCCTGGGATTTCAGCCAAGGCCACAGTAGTGCCCAGTGTAGGCTCCCAACATGATGACTCATTAGTTCATTGTGGAGCACAGCAGCAAGACTAAGACTGTGGGGTCACAGGCTACTCCCACCTCTGCACACTCTGAGTTGGGCTAGTCTACCCTCACCATTCTTAGGTCCCAGTATCGCCCTGCGCAACCCCCAACACTGCATTTTCTTTTGGAGTTCCTTCGTGT
The DNA here is from genome assembly GCA_004024845.1 of Tonatia bakeri. Taxonomy (NCBI): domain Eukaryota; kingdom Metazoa; phylum Chordata; class Mammalia; order Chiroptera; family Phyllostomidae; genus Tonatia; species Tonatia bakeri. Next base: position 176,117 of record PVIA01003060.1, on the reverse strand, counting down.
CCTTTCTTGCCCATCAGAAAAATGCTAATGTTGAACTTCAGAAAATATGGAGTCTGCCCTTTCCTCCTGAGAGGCTCCTAGAATCAAATAAAAATTTCAACACCTCTTTCTCTGCTAGTAGTTACACATAATGAGGGCTAATTGGGAAAGCCAGCCTTGCTTGAGTTACGAAAGGTCTAGGTGCTCCTTAGGGCTGTGGGTGTGGGTGTCTCTCTGCCTCCACCTGACTTAAGCAGTTGGGGACATTCAGGTTCTCATCAAACAGCCAACTGGCTCCTGCCTCAAATTCAAGAACTTCAGGAACTTCTGAAGTTCCACCTTGCTATTCTGTGTGTGTGTCTCCCTTTCTGTGTCTCTCCCTCTCATTCTCCTTTCCTATCTCCTCTTCCTCCTCCTCTTCCTCTTTCTTTTCTCTTCCCTTTCCCTCCCTTTTTTCCTCTCGCCCTACCCCTTTGTTACTATTCATATGCTGATAACGGTAGAGAAACAAAGCAATCAGTCATGCTTATATGCTGAAATTCAAAATCATAAAAGGATTTGACCTTTACAGTCACCCATAATCTGGATTAAATTGGCCCAGAAACCCAAATTTATAAACCTTAAAAATGAGAAAACCACTGATTTCTAGCAATATTCCTGCTACATATATAATATCACAGTATGTAAAACTGTTGAGTTCAACACTTACATTCCTTGATGGAGGTAAGAAAGAAGGAAGCTGTTTTTTTCCAAGAGGTGGAACTGAAGGGCAAGATTTACTTGCTACCTCTCTGAATTTAAAAACATGTTGATTTTCACGCCCTTTGAGAACCACTTCAGAAATCACTTCCTGTGCCAGAAATGGCAATTTTGAGAAACTGTGCATCTAGCACTTTGAACAGCAAGTCACAAAATTCTCTGTGGGATGCATTTCATTTGTGTGTTTTATTTGTGCCTGGTTAAGAAGTCTCATACTAGGACACTCCCCAGCTGCCAATCACTTGCAAAGCAGTAAGGCCAAAGGACAGCTGTCAGCAATGGGTCTCTGGATGGCTGTCAGAGGGTTTTCATTAATTATGTGCAATAATAAAAGGAAATTTGGTAAACTGCTAAAAATCATTCTGTAAAAGACATAATAAAATTAATTAAGCATTATTAAAATACATTTCCTCCACACAAAATGTCCAGTTGGCTATCGTTCAGAATAAACAGAAAGGGCATAGTGAGGGCTTTGAACCCAAGACGTCTGGCCCATAGCCTGGCTCTAACGTCAAGCCCATTCTGTGACCTGGAACCAAGTGCTGCACCCCAGTGGGTCACTGTGAGAATTCGTGAGTCTCAAATTTCAGCCACGGTTACTTTGATCAGAAAGATATGCACCAAAATTGTAATACATTCTGTGTTTGGGCATGGAACCATAGGCGATTTTAAATTTTTCTACTCAGGATAATTTCCTAAATGTTCTTTTAAAAGTGTATATCATTTTCAAGTGAAAAAAGACAGTTATCCAATGTTTCCCTTTTGGAATCTACTTGGATTCCATTTTCCAATGTACCCAATTTTTCCCAGTAATAAATTATTCCTACCTTTATAACATAGGGCCCTATCAAAGTTTTTATAATAGAACCACATTTTGTTAGTCATTAGTGATATTATTACTTGTTTGTTAGCATTCCTGTCACTCATTTGTCTACCCACCCATCCATGCTAGGACTACAGTGCCAAGAGATACAGGAAGACAAACACTGAAGGTTTTGCCTCCATGAACTCATAGACTAGTGGTGGGAGGAGGCAGGGAACATAAGAAAACAGATTTTTACAACAGAGTGTGATAAGTGCTGAAATAAAAGTGTTCTGACAACATGTCAGGGGAACATGACAACATAGTTTGGAGAAAATTAGGAAAGGCTTTTCTGAGATAACTCCAGGTAAAGCAGAGAAGCAAGAGTGCGACCTATCCTGGAAAAGAACAGAGACTTTGTGGGAAGAGTGGCAGTCAGCCAATGAGAAAGGTGGTTGGTGAGAGGAAGCCAGATGGTGTAAGAATCTGAAATCCTTGTAACATCTGGGGCAAGAGGCTCTCAGGAAGAAACTCAAGGAAAAAAACAGGGACAAGGTCACAAAGAACCACACAAGACATCCGGATGGCACTTAAGCTTCATTTTAAGAATGATGGGGTCTTTTGAACAGTGTTTTAAATGGGTCAAATTTCAGAATTGTACTTTGGAAAGCTCACTCTGGCTGAAATGAAGACAATGGACTGGAAGGGAAAGGAGTGGAGGCTGGGAAAACCAGCTTGGCCATTAGTGTGATTGAGCAGAAAGCAAGAGATGCAGCCTGGCCTGGGGTGGCACTGGTGGGGACAGAGACTGTGGGGAACTTGAAGAGATAGATACCCACTTCCAGGACTTGGGGGACAAGGAAGAGTACAGAATCCAAACTGACCCTCAGACTCAGGGCCTGAGCAAATGAATGTTTCTTAGGGGAAAGAAGAAACATATTTGAGGTAGTATTCAAATGATGTATTAACAAACCCTTAAAGAGCTACTCATACCAAAGCAAAAGAATTTGACCTTGTTTTTTATTCCTTTTCAGTTAAGATAATAATAAGGAGGTTCTTCTGTAACTAAACAATAAGAAGACTCCCTGTGTTCTCAAAGATCCTTTCTGTTTGTCATTAGGATTTTTCTTGTGCCCTTGATAAAGCTTTGAGGTGATTTCATGATGCAGATGAGTCCCAGAGCTTGTTTTAGAGCTGGACAGCACACCTAGAGTTACTGTACAAAAAAAGGGCCACAGCCTCAGCTGTGAGTTCAGCAATGACCTTGGGTAGGGCTGAGGTTGTATGGATGTGCAGAGACTGTAAGATGAAAGACGTACACCTGGTCCAGGTGAGGTGGTTGCCAGCACTGTCTACAAGGTATATGCAGAAATGCTCCAGAAGACTTAGGCTAGAGATAGAAGGAGGCAATGACACTTCTAGGAACTCAGTGGTAATCTACAACTTATATCATCCACCCACAGCTGAGTGACTGTTGGAACAGCCTTTGACTCAGAAAAGTTTCTCTTTGTCAGTCTTGCATATGTATCACTGATATGGCTATTGTGCAACCTGGTTGCATGTTCTCCTGTAGACTAATAGACCCTGTTTGATTTAGCTACAAAATATTTTGTCAGTCTAAAGCTATCTGTGGCATTTTTCAATGTGGCAGCAAAGTCAGTATCTTCCTTCCTTGATTCATTGAACAAACATTTACTGGGCACTTACCATGTGTATGAGGCCCACCCACATTAGGCACTGTGTTGGGCACGAGACACAAAGATGGCTGAACCATGCTACCTGCCCTCCAAGGGACCACACAGCCCAGTTTAAGATTTACTTGGTAAGACCTAGGAAGTTCTGCATCTATGACTAGTTTTAATCTGCTCAGATTTTGTACTTCAAGATTCAGTTCATGTCCAAAACTTTCCAAAAGCTTTCCCTAATTTCTCCAGTCTATAAAATTCATGTGTTTTTTCATCTGTGCTGCTGAGCTCTGTTACTCACTAAAACATGTGTTTATTTTGTTATCTTCTTAACTGGACTGTGGTCCGGGGAGGGCTGTATTAGTCAGGGTTCTCCAGAGAAAGGAACCAACAGGAGATATAAGGAATTGTCTCAGGCCTTTGTGGCAGCCGACAGGTGTCACAATGTGCAGATGGCAAAGCTGGGAGAGCTGAAGGTATAGTTCCATCCTGAAGAAAGGAAGAGACCGATGTTCCAGTTCAAGAAGTCAGGTGGAAGGGTTCCTCCTTCCTCACAGGAGAGCAGCCTTTTTGTTTGATTTAAGCCTTCAAGTGATTGGATGAGGCCCACCCACATTAGGGAGGGCAATCTGCTTTACTCAGTCTACCATTTCATAGGTCAGTGTCATCCAAAAACGTCTTCTCAGACACACCAGAATAAAGTTTGACCTAGTATCTGGGCACCCATAGCTGACCATAAAATTAGCCATCACAGGGTCTACCAGTGTTTCCCCTTTCTCTAGCAGCATGACCTTATATGCCATGGGCTTAGGGTCTAGTCCCCCTTCTTCCCCCTGGACATGTAAGGCCTAGCCCATCATGGATCAGAGAACCATGTTCAGGGTTTGGGACCGTCTCAGCTCTCAGGCTGCTGTGTATGGAATCATGGGGCACTCTGAGAAGCAATACTGTGAAGGGAAAAAAAGACACCCTGAGTAAAAGAGTCAGACCCACAGCCCAGAAAGTCCTCAGTGCAGAGATGAAGAATGTGGGATCAAACCTAGGGGAGAGAGATCAATGCAAAGCAAAAAGCAGGAGGTAGAGCCAGAAGAAATTCCCAGATCTGGGGAGTGTATGATATGTTTCTGCTCTTGGTAGAGTTAGGCAGGGGCTCTTAGAGTCACCAGCCTGCACCTGGTATCTTCTTCTCCTAGCTCTAAATTCTGTCCCCCGACATGGGGGGGCCCAAGGGTCACAGGGCATGCTAGAACCAGGCGCTAATGGCATCTGACCCACTAGGGGGTGGATGGGAGCTTCTTACAATCACTCTTCTTGCTAAGAGCATTTTTAGGGAACCAGACCATGAAGAGCTCACAACCCCTCTCCTGCCATATAGTCAGGCACTCCACTGCGAGCTGATGGGGGTTGCCATGGGGGTACTAGACAGAGCACTGGGTGAAGCAGTGAGCAGGATCTACACAGAGGGGGCGATCATTTTTCTCATTTGACAAAAATGTATTAGAGAAAGACGAGTACCACTTGATGTCACTTACATGTGGAATCTAAAAAGTTTAATAAATGAGCAGGCAAAATGGAAATAAAATTATAGATACAGAGAACATTTTGATGGTTTCCAGGTGGGAGGGGGGCTGGTGGGGGTGGGTGGGAAAGGGGGAGGAGTTAAGATGTGCAAATTGCCAGCTATAGAGACAGTCACGGGGATGTGAAGAACAACATGGGGAATAGAGTCAATAATATTGCAATAACCATGTCTGGTGTCAGATGGGTACTAGACTTATTAGGGTGATCACTTCATATGTTATATAAATATCTAATTACTGTGTTATACATCTGAAGCTAATATAATATTGTATGTCAACTGTAATTTTAAAATTAAAAAAATATTACAGAAGAAAATATATAATAAGAGCTTAGTTAATGCCAAGAAAATATATGTGCTCAATAAATGACAAGTCAGCTGCATTCATGTATTTAAAAAACATCATATTGAGGATGTATCAGATGATGGGAAATGGGGTAAGAGGGTGTGGTTCCTGTATCATGAGTAATATGTTTTAGTACCAGTTGCCTCCACCATTTCTTATCATAAACTCATTAAAAAATTTCTGAGCACTATTCCTCTTATATAAATGTATATATTATTTTGTAAACTATATGCACATACTACTATACTGAAAATTATGCACTTTATAAAATACATACAATAAATACCTGCAAAAGAACTTTTAAGAAGAAAAATTTGTTGAGAACTGAGCTTATGGGCCCAGGCAAAGCCACAGTGTTTGAGAGTTCCACGTGTTCCCTCTAACTGGCCTGGTCTCAAAGAGTGAATTTGTTACTTTGGTGCCCTGGTGAACCCCTCTTTCATTTGTCCTTCGGGCAACGAAATGTTGCTCAACATGGATTGCACAGCCTTGCATGTCACAGAAGCTTCTCCACAGTCATACCTGAAACTATCCCTGCGTGCCAAGTGCTTGTCTGGGATCCAGGCTTCACACTGGCAGTCAGGAGATGGTTGAATGTTGGGTCTGAAATGTATAGAAAGCAAGAATCTAGGGCAATAGTTTTCAACCTTGATCACGTGATAAAATCACCTGGGGAGTCTTCACTCTGGCTTTTGAAAAACAAAAACCAACGCCTGTGTCCCATTCCCAGAGATTTTGGTTGAACTGGAATGCGGTGGGGGCTCAGTGGTCAGCATTAACACTGAAAGTTCCTTGTGCTATTTCAATGTGCAGCCAGGTCTGAAAACCATTCACCTTGGACGAATGCACAGTCAGCGAACCCTTGCCTGTTTCTTTTGTTTTAGGTGCACAGTTTTCTTAGTTGACTATTTTTAGAGCAGTTTTACGTTATAATGATATTGAGCAGAAGATACAGAGTTCGCATACACGCCCTGCCCCCACACAGGCACAGCTCCTCCCACCATCAGTATCTCTCAGCACAGTGATGCGCACAGTGTTACAACCAGTGAGCCTATATTGACTCATCATTGTCACCCAAAATTCATAGTTTCTATTAGGGATCAATCTTGGCATTGTACATTCAGTGGGTTATGACAAACGTATAATAACATGTACCCACCATTACAGCTTCATACAGAGTGGTGTCACTGTCAAAAAAAATCCTCTACACCCTGCCTCTTTTTCCTTCCATCCACCCCAGCTCCTGGCAACCACTGATTCTTTTACTGACCGCATAGTTTTGCTGCGGCTTCTTTCACTTAGTAATATGCATCTATGTTCCCTCCATGTCTTTTCATGACTTGATGCTCACTTCTTTTTTTACCTTACAATTACAGTTGACACACAATATTACATTAGTTTCAGGTGTACAACACAGTGATTAGACATTTATATAACTTATGAAGTGATCACCCTGAACAGTCTAGTACCCCCCTGACACCATACAGATCTATTAAAATATTATTGACTATATTCCCTATGCTTTTAAAATAGGCAATGTGTACTTTTTAATCCCTTCACCTTATTCATTACTTCCCCCCAATCCCACTCCCATCTGGCAACCATCAAAGTTTTCTATCTATGAGTTTGTGTCTGTTTTGCTTGTTTGTTTATTTTGTTTACTGGATTCCACATAGAAGTGAAATCCTGTGGTATTTGTCTTTCTCTGCTGAACTGATTTCACACAGCATGATACCCTCTAGGTCCATCCATGCTGTCACCAATGACAAGAGTTCATTCTTCTTTATGTCTGAGTAACATTCCACTGTATATATGTACCACTTCTTTATCTGTAATCAGTTGTGTTCCAGGGTCAAAAATGCCGGACCATGATTAAAGCTCATTGTTGATTCCAAGACTATAGACGGTTGCCTGCTCCATCTGTGCACGCTTCCTACTGCTGCTGCTGTCACAAACTGCCGCAAACAGAACAGCGTGAAACAGTATGAATTTATTCTCTCAGTTCCGGAGGCCAGAAACCTGCAAAACAAGGTATTGTTAGGGCTGTCTTCCTTCTCATAATCTAGAAAAAATCCATTTTCTTGCCTTTTCCAGCTTCTGGAGGCTCGATGCATTCTTTGGCACTTGGTTCCTTCCTTGCATCCCTCAGACCTCTGATTCCATCACCAGTGGAAGTGATTGCATTGCCCCACTCCCCAGATGCTCCAGGACAGCCTTCCCCTCTCAGGTTCTTTAACTTAATTACGCCTGCATGTTTGTTTTGCCATGTTAAGGTACCTCATCCACAGGTTCCTGGGATAAGGATGTGGATGTCTTTGGAGATGATCCCAAGCAACACTGGAGGAGGCATAAGAGAGGCTTGCCAACTTATTTATCTTTTTCTAATGATTTGTTTGTTCAGAGAGAAAAAGTGCTGAAGAGCTTGGAATTGGGAAACTAATCTTCACGTGGCCATAGTTCTGGAGCCAAAGTTGAATGAATCGATGGATATGAGTCCCCTCTACAAAAAAAATCTATGAAAGGTCATAACTTGTAAATGGTAACAAATAAAAAAATCAGTGACAAAAGAATTAAGTAAAGAGGATATATTTTACCCACTTAATCTGAAATCACTCAGGAGTCACTAGTTTGGGGAGACCCTTCACGTCTTACAGGTTAATTATTGCCTTCGCCACACATTAGCACTTAGGCTGCTTTTGCAGCGATTCGGGGCAGCACTGGAGCATGAGTTGTCCAGGTGGGGGGCCCAGGAGCCAACCCTGGGATAAGATGTTGAGTATAAGGAGGTGAGACAGGAGAGTAAGAACCCTGGCAGGCATGGAGGCAATAGCAGGGAAGTGAGGCAACCAATGGTTGATTTTGCCAGGTCAGATATAGCTTCAGGTGACTGAAGCTTAGTTCTGCTGGGGAAACTGCTTGTTGGTGTAAAACATACACCTGGGGTGGATTCCCCCCCCCCGGTGCCAGATTGCTGGGCATTTACGTACCTCCTCCTCTTTGGTTGGTCATTGACTGAAGGCCGCTCCCAGGGGGCATCATAACTTGGGATTTTGGGTCTACTCAGCAAGAAGCAAAGGACTCCTGAAGGCAAGAGAAGCCCTCAGGCTGCAAAATGCAGACCTGACAGTGCAGAGCGACGGGCTTGTAAAGCGGTGAGGCCTGAGGAATGTTTGGGCAGAGTGGTAGCCTGTTCACAACCTGCCTGACCAGGGGAAAGGTTTCCAGTGGGGCTCTTTCCTATGCATGACGGTATTTTACCACAGTTAAAATAATCAAAAGAACAGGACCAAGACAGGTGCAACTTTAATGCTTCTGCTGTTATATTTTAGAATAGAACAGAATGGTTAATAGATAGCAAGTTTCATGGCTTCTGTGTTTCAAAACATTCCATTGAAGTCTGCATCTTGAATTATTTTGTAAAATGACATTTACATGATGTAGAAATAGCAGTGAAATCTTAAAGGTAATGACAACACAAAGAACAAAGGTCTAGTAAGCATAAATTTTCACTTTGTGGACTTCCTTGTCCTCGCATTCCCTCTGTTTGTTGTAGTAGTAGAAAGTATTGTCCCTTCTCTGGAGTTTCTTCACGTATCCTGTCTCTGGCCAGCGATCTACCTACATGTCAAAAACCAAAATACAAACATTGTCATGTGGTTTTATTTTATATAGTATTTTGCTATCAAATAGTTAAAAGCATAAATCACATTGAAAAGTTAAAGTATAAAATTAAAATACTCAAGCTCTTAGAGAGTATTACATACCTCTCCAAAACACACACCTTAAGTTGCATCCTTTCACAGTAAAATAACTAATTTGGTGCTTCTCTCTAGATGCCAATTTTTAGATTTAAATTTCTACTCAGTGGCCAAGATACTCTAAACTTTATTGTTCCGTTTACAATGTTCTAAACTTTATTTTTAAAATAGTCTAACCTTTATTCTTAAGTTTACAGATCATTTCAAATGTTTTTACTTCCTAACTTCGAAAAGCAATACCCCAGAAGGGATTAGTGCGAAGCCCAGACCCTCCTCTGAAAGCACCCGCAGCTGCCTGTTGGGGCGCGGAGTGACTGAAGGAAGCAGCCCGACTCGCTGTATCTATGGGCCGCAGGTGTCCCCTCACACCTGCATTTCAAGTTTACCTTGACACTCAACTTTTGATAGAAATTTGAGGTCATGATATAGTCCCCAGCCACCTTTTTCTTACCTCCCACCATTATTCTTTCTCATACGTCTTATTGGTTGGCTTACTTTATTGTTTGGCCTGATCTAGTTTGGACACTTTTCTCCTATTCCTCTCAGACTCATGCTATGGCCTCTCAATCAGGTCAATGCATTTCTCGGATGTTTTTTTTCCTGGACTTTGTGAGATGTACTCTCATTGTCAAAAACCCTTTATTCAGGTTTCACAGTCTAGAAAAACCAAATCCTGTCCTTCAACATCATGTGTACAGGCAGCTTCACTTGTCATAGTCCCCTCTTATAAATCATCATTTTCGAGGAAAAAATTAATATGAAGGAACACATATCCTTTATTTCCAACAGTGCGTTTTCGTTTTCTTCTGTTGTCTCATTTATTTAGGAAGTAGCAAAAGTAGGTGGCAGCATATCTGATAAACCGTGGCAGGCTCTCTGACATATACGGTATAAGAAAAGTCATAAATTCTGCCACTTAGATCAAACCTGCCTTTGGAAGCTTCCACTGCCCTCAGCAGAGAAAGGAAGGTATTCTCAAGGCACCCTCACAGCTCTCTTCCTCTTGGGCCCAGTGGCAGGTTCCTTTTCATCTGCTAGGGTCTTGAACAACATCTCATGCAGTGAGGAAACAGTACGTACACTGCTGCTTCCACAGGACACCCATAGCCACCTCCCATGGGACACAGCCTCCAAACAGCTACATTGGTTCTGCACTCATCAACATCTTTGCTGTTTCATATTTTTTTCTTCTCAGTTTTTCACTGAATCACTCCCATTCAATCTAGGAAACCTTCACTCCTGAGAGAATATAGGCAGGAACAGAGTGGTCCTGGAGCCCAATTCCCCTGAGGCAGGGAGAGCAGCAGCACTAATGTTGCCCACGAGGGTGAGTGCCTCAGGTCAGGACAGAGAACTGCACTCCCCCGCTTCAGACTGCTGGCATGTGCCACTCAAGGGAAGCCGTCAGCCCCCGCCCTCTCCGTCCTTCAAGGCCCACTGCAAATGCCTCCGGGGCCATGAAGCCTTTTCCAAGGATGATCCCCAAAGGAAGTGATACTGATCTTCCTCTGAATTCCTGTGCTTCTTTTTTTTAAGGCCTATCATTTGGCTTGTGTAAGGTTTTCTTGCTCTTGTCATTCTCAATCTTCTTCAAGATATAGGAATAATAAAAATTATCATTCATTAAACTCTTTCTGTTCATTCACTCAACAAATGATCACTGAGCACTACAATGTCAGGCACCTGAAACCCATGCTTCCATTTTGTTGCTGTGACAACAGTCTCACGGAGGCACTGCCATAACCATGGTGCAGTTGGGCTCAGTGAAATCAAAGAATGTTGTTTGGGATTACCCCGCTAGCCAGGGGGAGAGCCAGGTCGAAACCCTTGGACAAACTGATTGTGGACCCTGTACTTTCCCCACTGGCCCGCTAAATTTCTTGAGGTGAGGCATGTGCTTATATATTTTTTATTTCCAAAAGCGCTTGGCACAGAAATTTGCACATGGTAGGTGCCCAATAAACATACACTACCGAGACAAAATGCAGACCCTCTCCATAGCTGCCAAGTCGTAGAGTGAGAAAGGTCGTTGTTTCTTTCATCTCTCTCTCTCTCTCTCTCTCTCTCTCTCTCTCTCTCTCTCTCTCACACACACACACACACACACACACACACACACACACACACACACATCCTTCTTAGATGCTTTTTGGGGCTCTGCTTTAAGGATGTCCTTACTGTCCTCTTAAATCTGATTTTACCTCAATTACAACAGTATTGGCTGTGGGGGTGCAGGTGCAGCTGTGCCTGTATGATCACGTTGTCATTATGATCCTGGATCTTCTGTACCTTTTAGGGGCATCCCAATCTTAAGGCAGGGTATGAAGCCTATTTCTGAATAGCATTAAAATGTTCATGCTTGTGTTGCATCTGTTTAAAAGCCATAGATGCAACAATAATGAAGAACATCTTTTGATCATGGGAACAGAGGAGAACGTTAGATGGCAGAAGACTGGCACAGCTGGCTCTTTGTTTCTGCTGGTTTTGGACCTGTGGATTCAACCAACCACTCACTGAAAATATTTGAAAAAAAAAACTCAAAAAGTTCCAAAAAGCAACACTTGAATTTGCCAGATGCCAAGCACTGCACTGAATTCACGCAGGTAAAGTGATGTATAGGTGGACCCTGCTATAGCCTACCAGAAAATATAGGCATATGCAAATAAAATGGGTGAAGTCCCATTGTATTTACGGACATGAGCATCCAGGAGTTTTGGTACCTGAGGGGTCCTGAAACCAACCCCTAGGATGCTGAGGGACAACTATATAGTCATCAAATCTTCATTTGATCTATGTTTATAACTTCATTCCTCACCAGCCCCACTAATATCTGTCAAATTAACGTCCATTAAATTAAAGAGTCTATTACATTTTAGCTCTGTAATGCCTCTAATTCCTTTTCCTATCTGTTTTTTCTTTTTTTATTGTTGTTGAGTTACAGTTGTTCCACCTTTTTCCCCCTTGCTCTCCCCGTCACCCCAACTCCCACAGTCATCCCCCCCAGTGTCTGTGCCCATGAGTCCTCTATTTGTGTTCCTTTGTTTGCCCCTCCCCCTCCTTTCCCTGTTATCCCTCCCCCACTTCCCTCTGGTCATTGTCAGTTTGTTCTTTATTTCCAAGTCTCTGGTTCTGTTTTGCTCATTTGTGTGATTTGTTGATTAGGTTCCACTTATAGGTGAAATCATATGGTATTTGTCTTTTACCACCTGGCTTATTTCACTTGGCATAATGCTCTCCAGTTCCATCCATGCTCAGTAGAGATCAAAGAGTAGATTGAAGGAAAAGAATATAGAGATCTGAAAAATTCACATGGGAATTAGTCTCAAAGAAATGGAGGATGTGGCTCAAGTGGTTGTGGCATCGTCCCGCAAACCAAAAGGTCACATTTCGGTTCCTAGTCATGGCACAAGCCTAGGTTGTGGATTTAGTTCCTACGAGGGATGCCTACGAGAGGCAACTGATGGATGTTTCTCTCACATCCATATTTCTCTTTTCTCCCGCTCTCTCTCTCCCTTCCCTTCTCTCTAAAAATCAATAAGGATGTCTTCAGGTGAGGGCTTTTTTAAAGAATGGAGAGTAAATACTAAATAAATAAGTTAACAATAAATTTTGTTATAACCCAAATCTGAGCATGAAAACATATTTATGAATACTACATATCACATTCTATAATGTTCTTAAAAACTCTGTCTCCTATTATCTGGTCATTGAATTATTTACAAAGCCCACTATAAACTGGTGCCATGTCTGCATTCTGATTAGTCTTTGTACAGCGAAGTCACCTCTCTAATCTCTCAAGAAAGCCTGGGAAGCACAACCAACGTCAGGGGTTGTCCTCTAATTTTTTTTTGTCCCCTGTAATAGCCATAACCAACAGAATTTAACCCCTTTACAACTTGTGGTCAGAATGGAAACGAAACTGGCATTTAGCAGAGCACAGTTGTTCAATAAAAGCTAGAAAATTGGCTATTTGCATGCTGCGGAACCACCTCTTTCCCGATCTGCCTGACAGTCGCCCTTCCGGGCTCGGTAGAATCCCCTGTCAGGTATCCTCTGGTTCTTCGTTTTGTTTTCATACTTTTACCATGTAGCAAACTCATTTTGAACTCAGGTTTACAGAGGCATAAAACTTACCATAGAAACTTGCTTCACTTGCTTATATTCAATTTCATCCCGATATCCTGCTTGTTGAAATCTGTACAGATTTTCGATCTCTTCTGACCATTTTTTGGCACGACTTATTGATTTTGGTTTCACGTCAGAACTCGCCATGGCTGCAAAGGTCTTATTACTGATTAATTCTGAAAGATATTAAAACAAAATTAATAGATGACATAACAGTGACAATGTGAAAGTTCTTTTAAGAATAAACAAAATTAGTATTTAAAAATAATTAAGAGAGTTGAGAATCCCACAGACAATGGTATGGTGACTGCCGGAGGAAAGGGGGCCAGGGAGAGAAAGAAGAGGGTAAAAGGAGATAAATGGTGACTGAAGGAAATTTTACTTTGGGTGGTGAATGCACAATGCAATATCCGGATGATGTATGATAGAACTGTACACTTGAACCTGTATAATTTATTAACTAATGTCATCCCAGTAAATTCAATAAAAGTTAATTGGTCTTATGTTTCCTCCTACTTCGTTTAGATTTTTATTACATTACTTATTGAAGATTCTAAAGTTGTTTGGACTTAGCTCCAGGTTTAAATGGACTGAAATGAAGTTACCTGACTCACACAGTTCTTACCTAAGTGGATATATCATTAGTATAGTTTTTGCATTTTTTGCCATGTGTATACCAACATATATATTGACTAGACCAAAGAAAATTAAGGTATTGGTAATATTTGACATTTTTAAAAACCTTGATCTTTATTTATTAATTTAGATTCAGGTTCATGCTGCATATTAAGGCAATACATTGTTATGTCATTGTATAAATTTATGTACAATTTGGAATACCTGACAAAACAATAGATAAACCTTATTTCAGTGAAACTCTTGTCCTTCAATTCTGTTCATTTGGGTGGGAGGTTCATGGTTTCATGGCTGCACACCATGCTAGATAGATGAGACAGACAAGTGGGCTGGATGTGTACTATAGCCCAATGACCCATTAATATACGTGACTATGTAAATATGTATTCCATAGGGGAAAAGGCACTAAGAACATGAAAGGGGAGAAGGTGCTAATTCACTATGTTAAATACATTTTCAAAAACTAGTCATGTTTTTATATGAATTCAGTGGCTCTATTACTTATGTTTCTCTTACAGATGAAGCACATTTTCTAGAAATAGTGGCATAAGGCACCCAGCTAGCTGAGTTGGTAGAGCACGAGACTCTTAAAAATAGTGGTACAATCTTAATTTTGTCACACCCAACTCATTTTTGCTTTATTCATATTCATTCAAAAAGTACTTTCCTGAAGATCATCTATGTAGTAACCTTTTGTCATTTTCAAATAAAAAAATCATGTCAACTACACAAATAAAAGTGCTACATTTTTATGTAATGAGTGAAGAGGGTCTCAAAAAGTAAAAAATAAATAAATACGATGCATTAGTGAGCAGCACCAGAAAAAAATGATTATCATGTTTTTTATATAGTTGTTCCCCCTGATCCATGGGGGATGCTTCCCAGACCCCCAGCGGATGGCTGAAAACTGGATATACCAAACCCTATACATACTATGTTTTTTCCTATACATACACACCTATGATAACATTTAATTTATAAATTAGGCCTAGTGAGAAATGGATAATAATAATAAAATAGAACAATTATAACAATATACTGTGATCAAAGTTACATAAGTGTGACCTCTCTCTGTCTCTCTGATTACTGATCTGATAACCCCATATGGCCACCAGGTGACTAAAGGGGAGGGAGCATCTGCAGTGCAGTGACATTAGACAAAGGGATGATTTACATACTGGGTAGGGTGGAGCAGGTGAGTGAGAGATTTTATTATGTGATTTTTAAAAAGATTGTATGTATTATTTATTTTCAGAGAGAAAGGAAGGAAGGCAGAAGGAGAGGGAGAGAAACACTGATGTGAGAGAGAAACATGGATTAGTTGCCTCTCATAGGCGCCCCAACAGGGGACGCAGCCTGCAACTCAGGCCTGTGCCCTGACCAGGAATCAAACCGGTTACGTTTTACTTTGCAGGACAATACTCAGCCAACTGAGCCATACTAGTCATGGGTCATCACGAGATTTTATGATGCTGCTCAGATAGCATGCAATTTAAAACTTATGAATTGTTTGTTCTGGGATTTTCCATCTCCTATTTCCAGACCATGGTTGACTGTGGGTAACTGAAAACACAGAAAGCAAAACTCTGGTTAAAGGGGGATAGCTGTAATTATTTTGTGTGTCTGTGTGTTATCAGTTCAGGTACTCTGAAAAGAAATTATTATCAGGGGTACAGTTTATGAAACATAAGGAAAGAAGGAGCAGGAGTCTGCAGGAAAAGCTTTTACATCAAAATGCACCCTGATACCTGTGGATGGAAAAAGAGAAGGAAGAAGAATTGGGTGGGAAGAGCTTCAGACATTGGGGCAGCCCTAAGAAAGTCTTGGTCCAGCCAATGGGGAAATGCAGCACAAAGAATTCCTGTGGAGCACTCTTGCCTTAGGAAAAGATGGTCAGGCCTAGTACCACCACCATTTCCAATCACTGACCAGGAACTACTGGAAGAGAGCTTGACCTCAGCTCAAATGCTGCATTGGATCCCAAAGGCAAGGGGGTAGTCAGGTCGCTGCAGAGAACAGCAGGTTCTCTCTTGTGAGGAGTGCTGAGAAGTGCAGTGTCATGGCTGCTACAGTCTGACTTGCTAAAATGCTGGATCCTTCCAGGCCACAGGTGCAGTCATAGCCTATTTGTATTTCCAACATTTACTAGAGCACCTGAAACTCAGTAACTGTTCAACAAATGCTTGATAAAGTACCATTTTTATTTTTTAAAAGGTACTTATTTTATTTTTTTGAGAGAGAGAAAGAGGAAGGGAGAGAGAGAAACATCAATTTGTTGTTCCACTTATTTATGCATTCATTGGTTGTTTCTTGTATGAGCCCTGACCAGGAACAAACCTGCAAACTTGGTTGTATTGGGATGGCGGCTCTAACCAACTGAGCTACCCAGCCAGGGTTTTGAAATAACATTCGTAAATGCAGCATGGTAAGTTAGGCGTTATAGATGCAAAACGTATACAACATATTACTTATTTGATTATATAAATCTTATAAAAATATACATGACACTACTAGGTAACAAACCCTGGGCAACACAGGGAAAAGTGCAAACAGACATTGCTACAGGACCATAAATCTTACACAGAATGGGCCTTGGGTCAGTTCTAAAGGTTTGGCAGATTTCACATTCCCAAAGCCATATGGACAGAAAACTTTTGTTATAGCTCATGGAAATTAACTCGTGAATGTGTTTGGCACAAGCTAAGATAATTGATGAGACTGAGAATGATAGATAAGATGTTCAGAACTAAGTGCACCTTTGCACAGTACATCGTGCAACTCTGAAACTTATGAGATCTGATGGGACCCCTGCTCACTCAGACTTGCCGTGTGTCCACAGGAAAACCACATGTGACGGTGCTATAATCTCATACATCTATCTAATATTATCAAGCAGTTTCTCTATTATGTACTCTAACTGGGCCAACTTCTTTTTGCCTATTTAGATACATCTTGTTTGATTTACTCAAGTGGTATCTGAGTATGGCTCCTTTCAGCAATCTGAGCCTGTTATTAACATTTTCAATATGGTGGTTATTCGGGTTGGTGGCAACAGTGAAACTGATGCAAAAAACACCCCTCTGAGACCTATCATGGCTACATTCTAAGGAGAAAGTTCTGGGATGATGGAGGGCAGGGGAATAAAAGGGTGATGCCTAGTTGCTTTGCTGCCCCTCTATGATTTGAGGTGATTAAGACCTTAATGCAAGTGATATAAGGGACAATTTTTCAGTGAAGAATGAGTAATGTGCCATTAACGCTCAAAGGTCTGGCCATCTGGATAAAAAAATAATAATAAAAACTCCCAGTCATGATTGTTGTTACTCAGTAGGTTGGGTGTCATCCTGCAAACAGAAAGGCCTCAGGTTTGATTCCTGGTCAGGGCACATGACTGGGTTGTGGACACAGGTCCTCTGGTTGGGGACATGCAGGAGGCAACCAATCCATGTTTCTCTCACACATCAGTGTTTCTCTCCCTCTCTTTCTGCCTCCTCTCCCCCTCTCTCTAAAAATAAACAAATAAAATCTTAAAAAAAAAAACCCCTTCCAATGGCTGAGTAATTCTTGGACACAGTGATGAGGGACTTATTGAAACCTGGGGAGTGATAGGAAGGAGAAAAAAAAAAACAAAGGTTACAATCAGTGTAGAGATTTGAACCACAATAAGAGTTATATGATGGGTTGGGGCAGTAAAAAAATACTTGAAGGAAAAGGTGAGTTTGAACCTAGTTCCTTCTTTTTAAATCCTCACCCAAGGAAATGTTTATTGATTTTAAAGAGGGAGGGGGGAAGGGAGGGGGGAGAGGGGAGGGGAACATCAGTTGGTGGCCTCCAGTACATGCTCTGACGGGCATCACACCTACAACCTTTTGGTGTGTGGGACAACACTCCAACCAACGCAGTCACCCAGCCAGGGCTCAACCTAATTTTTAAAGCAAAGACATAAAAATGTGAATTGGCAGAGGGCATTAGGAGAAAAAAAGAGTTGCAGAAATAGAAGAGAGCTTACAATGTTCTACATATAGGAAGGAGGTCTTTGCAAAGAAAGGTTGAGAAATTGTTTGTTCATTGATGTATGTATATCTTGTCTTGTTCCAAAAAGGATTTCTGGAAGATTATTGAAATATTAGATTTAGATCAAGTTGTGTAGGACCTTGCATTTTAGGACATAGAATTTATTATTCCATGAAGAATGAAGAGTGTCAGTAAGAACTGTTTGAGAAATTTCCATCTTTTAGCAAAGTGTAGAGTGATTGCCTATGAAGATTGTATATATTTGAAAGCAGAGGCCCAAAGATTAATTTCTAAGGAGCAACCTTAAGAGGTACAAACATCTTTTCAGCCTATACCACAAATAAGGCAAGTCTTATTTGTGTATCTAAATCCTGTGTGCATCTATAGTACAACTGTTTCCATTTATGCTGAAATTTCTAAGAGTTATAAATAGCTATATTTAAAAGTAATAGCTGGTCCTGACATCCCACAAAGTGAAAGGTTGACAGTTTGACTGCAGGCTTAGTCCAGGTCAGGGTGCATACAAGAGGCAACTGATCAATGTTTTTCTCTTGCATCAGTGTTTCTCTCCCTGTCTTTCTCTCACCCCTCCCCTCTCTTTAAAGACAAATAAATAAAATCTTTTTTTTTTAGATTTTATTTATTTATTTTTGAGAGGGAAGGGAGGGAGAAAGAGAGAGAGAAAAAAACATCAATGTGTGGTTGCTGGGGGCCATGGCCTGCAACCCAGGCATGTGCCCTGACTGGGAATTGAACCTGCAATGCTTTGGTTTGCAGCCCACGCTCAATCCACTGAGCTACGCCAGCCAGGGCAAATAAATAAAATCTTAAGAAAAATAAAAGTAAAGTCTGGAGGATATTGTGCTAAGTGAAATAACTCTTCACTTATATGTGGGATCTAAATAACAAAATAAACAAACAAAATAGAAACAGATTCATAGATACAGAGAATATGCTAGAGGAACTCAAGAGTTAAAGATTTTAGCTGTAGTTAAAGTGATAAATGCATGTGGAAAGCTGTTATTCCACAACTACAGGGATTTGTGCAACTCCAGGAGGTTGACAAAAAGTTCAACCTTTGTGCCCCAGGGAGTCTGCAAGCCACTGTGTTCCAGGGAGGGAACATACTTTATACACATAAAGAACTATTGAATAGCATATCATGAAATACTAGGAAAATCATGCCAGACTCTCTTATCTGATTAAACATTTTTTCCAAACCCTTACCTAACCTTTTTTCTTTTTTTAAAATATATTTTATAGGTTATGCCACTACAGTTGTCCCATTTCCCCCCTTCACTCCCCTCCACCCTGCACACCCCCTCCCACCCACATTCCCCTCCTTTAGTTCATGTACATGTGTCATACATATAAGTTCTTTGGCTTCTACTTTTCCCACACTATTCTTACCCTCCCCCTGTCTATTTTCTACCTACCATCTATGCTACTTCTTCCCTGTACCTTTTCCCCCTCTCTCCCCCTCCCACTTCCCTGTTGCTAACCCTCCATGTGATCTCCATTTCTGTGGTTCTGTTCCTGTTCTAGTTGTTTGCTTAGTTTGTTTTTGTTTTAGGTGTGGTTGATATTAATTGTGAGTTTCCTATCATTTTACTGTATACATTTTTTTCTTCTTTGTCTTAGATAAATCCCTTTACATTTCATATAATAAGGGCTTGGTGATGATGAACTCCTCTAACTTGACCTTATCTGAGAAGCACTTTATCTGCCCTTCCATTCTAAGTGAAAGTTTTGCTGAATAGAACAATCTTGGATGTAGGTCCTTGCCTCTCATGACTTGGAATACTTCTTTACAGCCCCTTCTTGCCTGTAAATTCTCTTCTGAGAGATCAACTGACAGTCGGATGGGCACTCTTTTGTAGATAACTCTTTCCTTTTGTCTTGCTGCCTTTAAGATTCTCTCCTCATCTTTAATCTTGGGTAATGTAATTATGATGTGCCTTGGTGTGTTCCTCTTTGGGTCCAACTTCTTTGGGACTCTCTGAGCTTCCTGGACTTCCTGGAAGTCTATTTCCTTTGCCAGAATGGGGAAGTTCTCCTTTATTATTTGTTCAAATAACTTTTCCACTTGTTGCTCTTCCTCTTCTCCTTCTGGTACCACTATAATTCAGATGTTGGAACATTTAAAGATGTCCTGGAGGTTCCTAAGCCTCTCATTTTTTTTGAATTCTTGTTTCTTCATTCTCTTCTGATTGGATGTTTCTTTCTTCCTTCTGGTCCACTCCATTGATTTGAGTACCAGTTTCCTTCCCATCACTGTTAGTTCCCTGTACATTTTCCTTTATTTCACTTAGCAGAGCCTTCATTTTTTCATCTAATTTGCGACCAAATTCAACCAATTCTGTGAGCATCCTGATCACCAGTGTTTTGAACTGTGCATCTGATAGGTTGGCTACCTCTTCGTCATTTAGTTGTATTTTTTTCTGGAGCTTTGATCTTTCATTTGGGCCATTTGTTTTTGTTGTGACAAGCCTGTCACATATAAGGGGGCAGGGCCTTAGGTGTTCACCAGGGCAGGGCAACCTTTGTTGCTGCATTGTGACACTATATGTGTGGGAGGGGTCCGAGAGGGAACAATGGTGCTTGCTCTGCTCTCTACCATATTTCAGTCACGTCCCCGGCTTCCCACAAACAAATTGGGACCTTCTGGTGCTGATTCCCGGGTAGGTGGGTTTGGGCACATTCTAGGACCCTGTTGGTGTATCCAGCGAACTTTCCTGTGAGGCTGGGAGTTTCTCCTGCTGACACCTCAACCCCCACAGGTGTTTTCAATCAGTGGTTTGAGGTTTATTTCCCCATGCTGGGGCCCTGGGTTGAGCAATCTGTCCCACTCCCCAGTTTCGCCTGGTGTATCTGCACTCGAATGTGGAACTGCCTGCTCCGACAGTCACCGCCTCACTGGCCAGCTGCAGCCTTGCAAGCTCCGGTCCACGCAGCTGCCTCCCGCCAGTCCTCTGCCCGGCTGCCCGACTCCACCCCTCCTGCCGGTCTGGATGAGTGTGTCTTCTTTAACTCCTTGGTTGTTGGACTTCCATACAGTTCGATTTTCTGTCAGTTCTGGTTGTCTTTTGTTTTTAAATTGTTGTTGTCCTTTTGGTTGTGTGAGGAGGCACAGTGTGTCTACCTATGACTCCATCTTGGCTGGAAGTCTCTAATCTTTTCTTCTCTTTATAAAAATGTTGGCTTGAGATGAGATATTAAGATGTTTTTTAGGTACATGACCCACCATCTTCTCCGATCACTGGTATCCAAATGAAACGCCCATAAAGATTCAATCCTTCTCTCTACTTATTGGTTCTAGCAGTGACAGGCAGCACGAACACAGACTTTTCTGTTTCAAACAGACTGATGGTTGCCAGAGGGGAGGAAGATTGGGGGACAGGGTAGAAAAGATGAAGGGATTGAGAAATAGTACAAATTGGTGGTTACAAAATAGTCATGAGGAAGTGAAGTACACATAGGGAATATAGTAAATTACATTGTAATAACTATGTACGGTTCCAAGTGGGTAACTGGAAGTATTGGGGGGACAGCTGTATATCTGAAAATAGTAAAAATTATTGAATATAAACTGTAATTGAAAAATAAAACTTAAATAAAAGCCAAGGCTGAAGAGAGTGGGTATAGGTACATTACAGACTAACAGCATGATGTAAAACACATGTGTCTTCTTGCAGGCCACCTAAGAAGGGCAAAGGGATTTCTATTTTCAGTGGATAACCAAGAATACATGCCTTCCTAAGCCACCCTTATATTCCATTGTCGTTAACCAACTGGTACTCCCTAAATCTTTTGTGCTTCAGGAGCAAGCAATTGGCATGAATGTGTAATCTCAAATTGTTTCTCAAAAGTTCAAACTTAGAAAGTACATGTGAATAGATCAATGGTAAAATCATTGACTTGTCCAGGCAAGAGCAGATACGGGGGCAGGGGTGGGATTGGAAACAGAAAAAACAAACACAAGATATATCATGAAGAGTTGAAAGGATCTGGCAACTGATTAGATGTGGAGAAAAAGCTGCATTTACTAGAACAGCAGAAAATATGCTGCATTTAGTTGAATGATTGGGCATTCAACCACAATTTGAGAACAAATTGCCATTTTTCTCAAGAGAAATACACCTCTTGTAGACATATCAGGCATCTTAAAACTTTGTTTTCCCCAAATAGCTAAAGGAATCATGAACAATTTCATCACAATGGGAACCCTAGTGGCTACTGTAACTATACTGTAGTTGTGGTACAAAAAGAAAGAAAGAAATTTCTTTTTTATTTTTGTCTCTCATAACTTTCTACTTACTAAAAGCACAGAATGAAACTTCAAAGATCAACTTACAACTTCTTGATTAAATGTTTCATTGATTCTGGAAAATTCAGTGGCAGTACTAATTCTGCTAGTAACACTCAGCACTTTGAAATTTAATGGTTTCTCTGCTGACAGTCTTTGAAAACATATTTGATATAAAATATATTTGATCTTTATGATACTGTTGTACCTGCACAAACAGGAAATGGCAATGCCTGACTTTCCAGTTTTTGAAAATCAAATTTTATGGAACAGTATTAGGATTTACATGGGTACCAACATCAAATTCATGACAATCAAAGGCTCTGTTCTAATCTAACAGAAGACTTTGATGTCACCAGTCACCTCAAACACCCTTCTGTGCAAAACCCCTTTTCACCTCTTTTTTGCTCTGAAAAGTGCTTTTACTTTTAGTGGTATTAAAACTTCAAGACCATTAGTATCCCTAATCTTCCATTTCTTTCCCCATTTTACATTTTTTTCTGTTCCCAGACACAGCAGGATATGGCACAGGGTCTGTTAACTAACATTTAACCTCAGTCAAGTCAATCAACATCCCTGGGTCTCCGTTTCCTGAGCTGTGAAAAAGCCTCATTGGACAGTCTCTAAAGCCCTCACAATTCCCTTCCCAGAGTTTTTGGGTGTTCAGCTGAAAAACAAAATTGGTTCACAAAATAGGACTTGGTGGTTCACGATACAGGTGCGCTAACCTGCATTTGTCAGCACAAAGCCACTCCATTCCTGCCCACACACCCACACAAATGATTAACTTGCCTTCTCCGGCGCTTCACTTTGTGTGTGTGTGTGTGTGCCACAAATCACTAGTTATGTGTGTAAGCTAAAATCTGCCTGGCCCTGGACAGTGTTTTCATTTGGTTCTGGTGTCATCCCGAAAACCAAAAGGTCGAGGGTTCAATTTCAGCCAGGGCACATCGCTATCTTTTAAGTTCCATCCCTGGTGGAGGCCCAGAGAGGAGGCAACCAATCAATGTTTTTCTCTCACATCGATGTTCCTCTCTCTCTGAAAGCAATGAAAAGACGTCTTCAGGTGGGGATTTAAAAAAAATCTGCCTAAGAAAGGCTGACATTGAAGAGGTATTCTAAAAACTGGGGATCCATGTATATTCTTCTGCTAATCCTTTCACCTTCTTTCATCCAGTCCCCCGTCACCCCTCCCCTCTGACAGCCGCCAGCTTGTTCCATGTGTCCATGCCTCTGTTTCTATTTTGTTCGTTAGTCAATTTTGTTCCTTAGATTCCACATGCGATCACATATGCATAACCCATAGACAGAGACAACAGTGTGGTGATAGCCTGAGGGAAGGGGGAGCGAAGGCTGAGTGGAGGTAGACAAAGGCAGAAAAAATGGGGACAACTGCAATATTGTAAACAATAAAAATACAGTTAAAAAAAAAAACCTGGGGATCCAGTGATTGACCCGCGGCAGGAACTCTCGGAGGAAGCTCCAGAATTGCGGCTCCTAAAGCACAAGGGGGCGAGGGGTGGCTGGGAAACTACTGGAGTATTGGAATCCGAAACTCAAGAGACCAAATAAAGATCCTCATTAAAGATGAGGAAGGTAACAGCAACACAAAGAGAGCAGGACAAGTCTCTGAACCAATGAGGAGCACATACTCAGAAGGGGCGGAGCTTGGGCTTAGGGGCTGTATCCCGTGAGCTCAGGGGCGGGACAGTTAGAGACAGTTCCCTCAGCAACGCATCCACCTAGCCCTAGTCCAGCTCTCCCTGGTTAACCGCGTTTAGCCAACCTGGCGAGGGTGGGTCACCCCACCTGGAGCTCACAGGAGAGCGCAGAGGTGCTTTTGTTCCCCACTTGGGATCAGAGGGCTGGGCAGCGAGAGTCCTACAGTCGTGGCTTTGGAAACCCTCGTGTCTCCTAGCAACCTGCTGTAGCGCCCTGCTCATTCAAGCCCCGCCCCCCACCCCTCACCCCGCAAACTGGTCCGGGTGCGCATGCGCGAGGATTCGACGGGGCTTCGGAATTAGGAAGGGGAGGAATTCAAGTAGATCCCAAAGTGGGAGGGACCCTTGAAAGGTCTCATCCCCAAGAAGAGGTGGAGAGGGGCAGGTGTTTTTTGGCTACATCTTAAAACGCGGACAGAATTCCCTGAAACAGTGGATTAGAGAACAGAGACTACTGACGATTCGGATCCCTGATAGTAAATACCTCTGGTTTGTCTTACCTTCTTTCTCATTTTGTTGGGATTAATTGAATCAATCTACAGGATCCTGAATAATGCCTGACAATTAGTACACTTATAATAAAAGACATCTACAGCTTTATTTTTTCTGATATTACCTTCATTATTATATTTGAAATAATCTGTTCACTTACATCTTTCAAATTTATTTCCTCAGATTTTCAGATCTCTCTCTGAACTCTAGACTTGTATTTCCAATATCCATCCACTTGGTTTTCCAAAACAACCCCCTCCAGAGCCTCCACCCCCACATCTGCTCCTAACACAGTCTTCCCCTTTCAATAGATGGCTCCCAGAGTTCATATTTTCTCTTAGCCCTCCACATTCATCCTTCAGCAAAACCCGTTGGCTTTACTGCTGCCACCCAAGTCCAAGCCACCATCATTTTATCCCTGCTGGTTATTACAGTAGCCCTCAACATGTATGTCTTGATCCACATTGACTGTCTATTCTCAACACAACAATCAGTGAGATTTGTTTAAAACGTAAGTCAATCTTCTCTTCTGCTCACAATCCTGCAATGGCTCTCCATCTTACAGACTAAAAAATAGAGTCTCTACAAGGCCATCAAAGCCCTACAAGATTGGCACACCTTCCTTGCTCTGTAGCCCTGGTTCACTCCTCTCTAGCCACACTGGCCTCCTGGTTGTGCTTGGAGTAGTTCTCACATTGGGGCCTTATTTGTAGCTGCTCCCTTTGCCTGGAGTGGTCTTACTCCTGTTATCTCTTTGGCTGAGTTTCTCATCTTCAAGTATTTTTTAATATCTCAACTTGCCCCTCCCTATTTCTCCATTTCACTCTTCCATCATGCTCTCTGTTCTCCTTACTGTGTTCTAGTGCTTGTTTTTTTCTATAGCACTTGTCAGCCAATATACTATTTAAATTGCTTATTTTTCTAATTTTATTGTTTTGTTTCTTTTCTGCTAGAATGTAATTCCATAAAGACAGAAATGTTATTAACAAAACTCCCAAAATAGTGCCTAGCACACAGTCGGTGCTAAAGCAATACATATTGAATGAGTATGTTTTACCACACTACCAGTGCCACTATGACACCGCGGAAGCAGTATACCTTAGTGGCTAGTAGCATGGAGTCTGAGGCATGACCTTAGATTTGAAATCTAAGATACTGGGTTCTAGTATTTGCAATATAACCTTGTGCTAGTTACTTAACTTCAATTACCTTATCTGTAAAGTGAAGACAAAAATTGTACCTATCTGATGGAGTATTGTGAGGATGAACTAATAAATAAAAACTGTTTATGATAGCATCTGGAACTATTGTGCATAAATGACAGGTTAATTACTATTTCCACTAGGACATGCACTCATTACCACATGGGTTTGTCTTGCACACTGCTGTGTCTTTAGTGTCTAGAACAGTATCCAATACACTAGAGGTGATCTGGAACTATTTGTTGAGTGAATCGGTGAATCCATAACATTACATTTCCTGGAATTTTGTGGTAGCATCCTACCCAGGCCCCCTGCCCCTGACTGTCCGGGCGTTCTTTCTAAACTTGATTCCAGTGGTTCTCAAATTTTGAGATCTGTCACAGTCTCCTGGAAGGTGTGTTAAACAGGCTACTGGGCTCCACACACAGACTTTCTGATTTAGTAGGTCTGGGCTGGGGTAGAAAATTTTAATTTCTAACAGTTTCTCCAATATTGTTGCTGATGCTCTTCCAGAGTCCACATTTTGAGAAATATTGTTCTAATCTAACATGTCACTCCCTTGTTTCAAACTACCCAGGCTGCCCACTTCCACTCAAGTTAAAGTTTAAACTTTTTGGCTTGCTGGACAGGCCCTCATGGTCTGGTCCCTTCTTATCTGGTTTAGCCTTGACTATGCTCGTTAAGTCCCTATTATTTCAATTCTTGAGCCCAACACTTTCTTTAAAAAGAACTATTTTCAGTGCCCAGAGTGAATGAAAGCTCATTCCAGGGACTTCCACTGTTCGAGGGCCTGGATGCTGGACTCAAATTTACCTTCTTTGTTCAGTTTTTCTGATGGCCTTTTCTTCTTGCAGAATTGAGTTCTCTTCTTGGTTTGGAAATACATCTTGAGCACACTTCCATTAAGAGTACTGTAAAACCTTTTTTTTCTGTGGGTTTCTCTTTCTGCCAGACTGTGGAGCTCTTAGTATGCCATAGCTAATTGGTTTATGTACTTCCAGGTTCAAGCACAGTACCTGACACTTAGTAGATGACCAGTAGATGATAATAGCTAATATTTATTGAATACTTATTATCTTCCAGGGCTTCAGTTAGTTCACCTCCCTTCCTTCTTTTTTTCCAGTTGAATAATAGTGTTTTTTAACCAGTCAGAGTGTTGAGGGTAGAAGATGAGAAGAGGGAAAGGTGGTGGAGAGGTATATGTAACTAATGTAAGATAAGCATACACTGAGATTTTAAGAAACCACCTTCTGTTGTGTGAGTTAGCTGCATGTATCTTCTTAAACCATCAGCTCCTGTAGAGAAAGAATATCCTCGACGATTTTGTTTACTTTGTGGCCATTCTCCTAAACACTGCTGCAAACATTTTTTACCAACCTATTGATCTATAATTGAAATGCAAAAAACAGCACATATTTAACAACATATAATTTGGTAAATTTTGACATATGAATACACCTGTGAAACCATCATCATAATCAAGTTAATGAACTTGTTTCCATGTTCCTTCAGACAACTGGTGATTTGCTTTATGTCCTTTTGATCAGCGCACATTTTCTCTAATGTTATGTAAATGGAATAGTACCATATGTACTCTTCTTTTATCCGCCTTCTTTCACTCAGCATAGTTATTTCGAGATACATACATGTTGTTTTGGTCATATCGCTGACTCATTCCTTGCCCCTAGTTTTGAAATACAATTGACACATAATATTATATCAGTTTAAGGTATACAGCTAGTGACTTGAGATCTATATATCTATATATCTATATCTATCTCCAAATGATTACCACAATTAGTTAACACCCATCACCTCATATAGTTTCAATTTTATTTTCTTGTGATGAGAACTTTTAAGATCTACTCTCTCAGCAACTCTCAAATACACACATACAATTCACTGTTGTCAACCATTGCCACCAGGCTGTGCATTTCATCTCCAAAACGTATTCACTTTATAAGTGGAAATCAGAACTTTTTGACCACCTCCACCCATTCCTCCAACCCCTGTAGCCGGAAAGGGGGCTTGGCCCTGAGCAGGTCCCCCTAGGGCCGGGTTCTTGACTTCGTGCAGGAAAGATTTCACAACAGGAGTCCAGGTGATTTTTAGAGGATGCTTATTAAAACTTGGGATGGAAAGCAAGGAAGGAAGGGCCTAGGATAAAAGAAGCAACAGGAGAGGGACTAGGTAGGGAAATGAACCTTGGCGGGGCTGCTTTAGCTCACTAAGAAGTCAGAGAAAAGGGAGCCTTGGGGACAGCGCCAGGGGGTTTAGCCCAAGATGAGCTGCTGCTGCTCACCAGTCCCTGGCTGCAAGCCTCACAAGGGGCCCTTAGAGTTCAGGACACGAACATCTGTGGAGGAAGAAGTGGGGGAGGGAAAAGTGCAGGTGTGCTCCTGGGAGGGAGAGCGTGAGCTGAGACTCCTTCTAAAAGCTTTTAAGGGTGGAAACCTTAGGTGAGATCCTAGGGAGCATCTTAATAGTATATTCATCAGCTTTATGCTGACATACAGAAATTAGATTTATTCCCCTAAATTAATCTGTCCTTGGGTATGTTTGGCAAATGACAGTAATTGGATCTCTGCTATCAATCTCCCTGAGGAGGGGGATTTAAGTTATTTACCCTCTGGTTGGGAAGAAGTGTAAACCATTCACTCTTAAGTGTCCGTGGTTTAAGGAAGATAGGATTTATTAGCTGGTTGCAAACTGCTTGTTTAACTATCTGTCTTAGTTTCCCTATTCCTCTTGTGCTGGCTTACTGGCCTGTCTCACCCCCACTGGCACCGATCTACTCTCTGGGAGACTTTATTACCTCTATTTTACAAATGAGAAAACTGAGTTAAAGGAGTTTAATTTAACCAAGATCTCACAAATTCGAGTGGCTCTAACTGGGCCTCCAAAATCCTGGGACTAGACTCCTCGTCCGTGAGCTATCTGTTTTGAAATGTTAACTTGAATGAATCCATACACTTCTCTGCTAGTTCTAAGCCAAATATCCTCTCAACATTTTCCAAAACAGAAATCAGAATACAGGGGAAAATCACAAAATTGAAGACACACTATCTGCAGTTAAATCTTATAATTCACATAGTACATCTTGAAACTTAAAATTGTTCATCCTTAGTGGTAAGCCTAGTACCTTATTTTTATATTAAAAACGTAATAAAATACATATTGTTTACATTATTTTACATTGTTTTTTGTTATGACTTAAATTGTGCTCCCTCTTGCCCACTCATGCATTAAAGTCCTAACCCTCAGTACCTCAGACTATGACCGTACTCGGAAATAGGGTTGTTGCAGATGTAATTAGTTCAGACGTGTCATACTGGAGTAGGGTGGGCCCCTAATCCTTATTATAAGGACTATGCCGATAATAAGGGGAAATTTGGACACAGACACTGCTATGGACTGAATGGTGTTCCCCTATTATTTATATGTTAAAGCTCTCACCCTCGATATGACTGTGTTTGGAGATAGGTCCTTTAAAGAGATAATTAAGGTTAAATAATATCATAAGTGCAGGGCCCTAATCCAATAGGACTGGTATCCTTATGAGAGGGAGCAATACAGCGGTGCGGTGTGAGCATCCAGGGAAAAAGGCCACTTGAGGACACGGTGAGGAGCTGGACAGCTGAAGCTAAGGAGAAAGAAACCAAACTTGCGAACATCTTGATCTCTGACTTCCAGCCCTCAGAGCTGTGAGAAAATAAATTTCTGTTTTTTAAGCCACCCTGCCTGTGAGCCCAGCTACCAGGCTCACTGCAGAATTTGTCTTTAGGTATAAACAACCTAGCCAATGTGATAGCCCTCCTTTGTTTTAAGACAAACCATCTTATACTGAATCAAAGGTGTTAGCAATAGTATATTAGCAAAGTGCTCTACTCAAATTAGTGATCATGGTGTCTATGCCTCTCTACCACCACCACCATTATTTTCTTTTTCCTTTCTGTCTACCACCACTTCCTCCTTTTTAAAAAGACATTTCCTAAGAATCTGTATTTGAATGGAACTCTAAGTAGCAACGCTGCAGGAACATGTTGATATTCTTGGAGGGTAGCATTCTGATTCTTGATTCTCCTGGTTAAAACTCAGTTGCTCCCAGATTTATTTCTATATTACTTTGTGTCCTTGTGGAAACATTCATTTAGCATGTTCTGCAAACTTGTCTCTGATAACTACTTGAATGCACACCTTAGTTACCTATGTAACCACTGCAAGGCTTTGTCACTGCGCTATGCACAAAGCGTTAAAAGTGAGTTGTTTAATACTTTAACAAATCTTTTCATAAAGTTGCTTCGGTGCTTAAAAATTTCCAAACCATTGCCGCATTATCCTACTACTTTTTTTTGTTTGTTTGTTTTATGCAATTCTCAAAAAATACAACTCAAAAGGGCAGTGGAGGGGGGAGGGAGGCTAGCAGCTATTCTAACCTTGGGATCTTTACAAATCTGCCGGTAGGAACAATGCATCTGAGTTGTGATCATCAAGGATTGTGTATTTATTCAGTTTGGAATTATAAATGGAAATGAGAACTAATAGTGACCATGAGTCAGATACATTTTTTTTTCTCATATCATCCTCATGGTTATCCCATAAGGCAGAAAGTGGGAAGAGAAGGGAAACTGAGTTCAGCTTTCAAGCTGTCAGTGGACAAGCAGGAAGAGGAGCACAGTCTTGATTTCAAGAAAAGCTCCGCATCCACTTTGCATTCTTGGGTGGAGAAGCCCTCTACCGCGGTTGTTTCCCTTCGCGCTTACTGTTCCTGCACAGGTATGGACAACTCTTTACCAACCCCTTACCGTGCTGCGCCAAGGTTTCCGGCAGGAGCCACACTCCTAGCGCTGCACCCTAGATCTAACCCGGCAGCCCCAGCCCTAGACTCAGCGGAGGCCTCATTTCAGAGCAGCAAGTCTCTTAAGTTTAAACCCCCGCGGTCGTGGGCGGAGAAAACGCTCCCAGGCTCCGCCCCTTCACCGAAGGGCTCCTATGATTGGATGTGGCTGAGCCCAACCGGCCAATGGTGAGGCGGCAGCAACTTCCCGGAAGTGTCGGCGTCGGTCAGCGCATTCCTCGGCTTCCGCGGCGGACTTGGTGGGGGAGGCTACTCCGCTGTAGTTGACTGGCGCTATGAGTTGCTTTCAGGGACAGATGGCTGAGTATCCAAACATCTCTATAGACCGCTTCGACAGAGAGAATCTGAAGGCCCGTGCCTACTTCCTCTCCCACTGCCACAAGGGTGAGTGAGCGCGGCGTGCCGTCCGCTCCCGGCACTCGGGCACCCGGGCTGCGCGGGTTCTGGCCCTGCGGGGATATCGCCCGCGGCCTGGAGTGGAGGAAAGTAGGGAGTCGGGGTCTTGGAGCGAGGGAATGTGGGCTGTGGCAGGTTAGGAAAGAGACTAGCACCTGCACCTTATCCCAGTCTGGCTCTGCAGCCTCTGAGGCTTCATTTTTTTTATCTATACAATTGTCAGTTGAGCACTGAACCGGGACAGTGTGATCAGGGACAATGATTATGTTCTGGAAGCTCTCCTAGCGGCCAATAGTCGTAAACATTTATTAGCATGGAGGCACACTCGCAGTAGGAAATCAAACATCCTGTCTGTAAGCTCAACGGCAAGCTCTCCCCCAACCCCTGCCCCGCTTTAGCTAATTTGTCCACATCCAACAGAAGAGGTTCGTTTTAGTCTCGAGGCAGGATATGGTTTACCATATATACGTAGATGGCCAGGTCAGGCAACCAGAAGACTTAAGATTTCACAGGTGGATACTGTTAGGGATGGAGCCCGAAGCTTCACCCCTAATGATAGGGCCTCCAGGCTAGATGCTCCCAGACAAGGCTAGAGTATCTCTAAAACATTTCAGCCAATCTCCAGAAATTAAACACCACTAATTTCACAGTCATTGTCCTTTTAAAATAACTATTATGCTGATTAATGTGTCCCTAACTTCACCAAAGAAACAGTTTTAGCATCGTTATGCTAATTATCGCAGCCTTTGGCACTGATGAGAGGCGAAGATAAGCTGAAGCACTCTATAGCTGCCAGTGGGTTGCTCCCACCATTCTTGGAGTGGGTTAGAGCACAGCAAGCATGTGCACATACATATCACACGGTGCGATTTTAAAGTAAATTACTAATATCAAACCCTGTGCTTCTTCACGGGGTTGGTGTGTAGGCCAACTGTTGTCTTGTGTGGAATCAATCACTTTAACTTGGTGTAAATTGTTGGTGTTAACTGCTTCAGGTGAACACAGGGTCCCACGGAAGTAATGTGTACTTTAGTGTGGTTGGTAGGGAAATAATGTGGGTGTAATAATTTATAGTTTTAATTTGAACATTTTATCTAAAATGTCATATGGTGTGCTTGAGTGTGATATTGTTATGTTACAGAATTACATGCTTATGATTTTGTAATAAAAAGGACATTATTTGTGACAGGTCCTGTACCTTTCTTGCTCAAAACCACCAATTATCTCTCTTTAATGAGGAAAATTTGAAACTCTTCTATTTGCTAAACAGCACTGTGAGCCTCTTTGAGGGCTTTTTTGCATATTCTTGAGAATAACATTATTTTGGTTTTGTTTTTCATTGAGAATCTGCTGCTGGATGCAGATGCCCCTGGTTGTTTTTTTGTTTGGTTGGGTTTTTTTTTTTTTTTTACCTTTTTTGTTAAGTCTCTCTGGAGTTTCTAAATGTATTAGCCACGATTAACAATGTGTTGGCAGAGGGGTTTGCCTTCATTAGGAGTAATGAATTTGGAGAAAGAATTCATCTCAAGGAATCTGTGAAGTCAAATAATTAGTTTGTATATTGAACAAGAAATAGACTTTTGAGAAGTTTATAATGCTTCCTGTTCTGGAATCACATGTGGGTCTGCTTACCCCACTAGGGTGTAAACTCTTCAAGGGAAAGCACCCAACTTCTGCTTTTGGTGGTTTTTTCTGTTGCCTGACTTTTTTTTTTTTTTTTTTATGTTCTGTGGACTGAATTATATCCCCCCGCAAATTCATGGGTTGAAGCTCTAGCCCCAATGAGACTGTGTTTGGAAATAGGGCATTTAGGAAGTAATAAGGTGAAATGAGGTGATAATGGTGGGGTCCTAATTTGACAGGATTTACTGGAAGAGGAAGAGCTGTCTTTCTCTTCACACACACCTAGGAGAAGTCAAGTGTGCAACACAGCAAGAAGGTGACTGCCTGCCTACAAGCCAGGGAGAGAGGTCTTACCAGAATTCAGCTTTGGACTTAGGTCTGTAGACCTATGAAGGATAAATTTTTGTTGTTTAAGCCCCCCGTCCCCACCCCACTCTATGGTATTCTGTTATGACAGCCCTAGCAGACTAACGCATACTATCTGATAAAATCCATGAACTCTTTTGCTAGAAAAAGTGCACATAAACATGTTAATATAATATTTTGATACAATTTGGGGTAGGCTGTGGACCCACCTGATGCTAGTTTATGGGCCATCTGGAGCCCAGTGCTGTGTTTGGAGTGGGGTGGGCGCCACTAACCATCAGTGAGGGTTGGAGGGTGAGAGAGGACGCATGGCCTGAAGTAGTCACCCTCTCCTGGGGAGGATTGACCCTGGTCAAGGAATAAGAAAAGGGCCCTGGAATGGAGTCTGGGTGCACTTCTAGCAAACTCACTCAGGCTCTCTTGGCAACCAGTCAGGAGTGGAGGGTTGAGGGGTCTTGATAAAATAGCTCTAGGGTGCTGCCTGCTGCCTTAGTTTCAGAGTGCAGAGCAGAGTCCTCAGCCTGTCTCCTTTTTGCCATGGCACCAACTCTCCAGAAACCCCAGTTACTGAGAGTTCCACCCTCTGGTGCACCCATAGGCTCTAAGGGCCTGGGCTGTGAGTGACCTGAGGAGATCTACCCTCTGAGGGGCAGCTGGACTGTCCGGCGGAGGCAAATGTCCAGTGAAGGCCTGCCACATGCAGTGTCGTGACCGCCTTGTGTTCAGTGGAGTCAAGGATCACCACAGATAAGCTGAGGCATGTGTGTAGGTGGTAATTAGAATAATTAGAATTGGTTTGATTTAACGAAACAATTTAGAAGTGTTTGGTCATTGGTATCTAGGCCTTTGTATACTCAAGATTCAGAATGTATTTAGAATGCACTGTGTATTTAATGTGCTGTTTGGTTTAAATGTTACTTTACTTTAAATGTCATTCTGTGTCTGTTAATTTGGAAGGCAAGCCTTCCAAATTTTGGAGCAAGCCTTTGTGGATGGAAATGTACCACTTTCAACCCAGCAGTCACAGTAGGCACGAAGAAAACAAACCTCTTCTTATTCTGACCTAAGCCTGAAGGATTTCCTAGAGGATTCCATGAAAGCAAGATTGAATTTCAAGATGGACTAACTTAAGTGACTGGAATTGAATGGGACACAGAGAGGAAGGACTGAGGGGTGGTTGGATTGAAATGAAAGAAGGGGGTAAAGGAAATTGCTGAAAGCAGTTCTGAATGAATGAGGCCCTGGTCACTCATTCTTCTGTGGCTACTCAGAGTGATTTAGACTCACCCCTAAGATTCAGGGGACCATTCTCCTCTTAATGGGTTCTGATGGTTTCGAGGAAGAAATGGCCAACTCTTAGTACTTTCTGAACTATTTTCAGATGGGTCCTTCACCTGCAGAAGAAAGAGTCCATACCCCATATGAGTCACCTTTCTCATAAAAGTGAACCTGTCATGTATTTTCTCTTAAAAGGAACTTTAAAAAGAGCAGATGACTGATTTTCCTTGGGCTAAGTGAGCATCTGAAAAAATAGCGTGTTTACGATTTTTGATTATTTTGTTTTTAGATCACATGAAAGGATTAAGAGCCCCAGCCTTGAAAAGAAGGTTGGAGTGCAGGTAATGTGTTTTGCTACTTATTTGTGTGCGTCTGTCTTGAAGCCACCATTCTCATTGAGCTGCACCACCTATACAGAAGGGCACATCCATCATAATGTCACAGCCTCGTGAACTTTTACAGTTGAACACATTCTGAAGCTTCCATCCAAATCAAGAAATAGAACAAGCTAGTATTCCTCTTCCTCCTCCCAGTCAGCCCCCCTCTCCCTAAGGTCACCTCTGTTCTGACTTTTGTCATCATGGTTTAGATCTGGCTTTTGACCTTCATGTCAATAGAATCACACTGAATGGACTTTTCGGTTTCACTTAACACCTTTGTGTGATTCCTCCATGCCATTGGGTGCAGTGGTGGCAGCCCGTTTGCTTTCATTTCTAAAAGAGAGAGTATGTGTGTGTGAGTGGTTGTCTTACTCTAAAGGATCATATAATATTGTTGGGCTTTTTTTAAAAGACTTTATTTATTTATTTTTAGAGAGAGGGGAAGGGAGGGAGAGAAACGTTGATGTGTGAAAGCAACATCAATCAGTTGCCTCTCACATGCCCCCAGCTGGGGGCCTGGCCTGCAAACCAGGCATGTGCCCTGACCAGGAATTGAACCCGAGACATTTTGGTTTGCAGGATAATACCCAACCCCCTGAGTCACACTAGTCAGGGCAGATTGTTCCTTAAAGCTGAATGAACTGTTGTATTCTTTTCCTGCAGCCATTACCTAAATCTAAACTCTAAATTCCCAAGATACATCTTGGGAAAGGGCCCCACTGACTTTCTGACTTTTGAACCACTGGATGTCAGGTTTAGTGCTCCCTGCTAAGGGACATCAGTAGTCTGTGTTCTTGATAATGATTCTTACAGTTTTGAGTACTTATATATTTGTATGCTAGGCACTACATGCTTATTAGTTCAGCAGCTTCTTTGAGTGCCAGTGATGAGTGTTGAGGATACCATAGTGAGCAACCCAGGTGAAAATCCCTGTCTTTTGATAACTGTTTGAATAGATATTATTTAGGTATTATTATTATAGATATTATTTCTATTTTACAGATGAGGAAACTGAGGAACCAGAGAGGTTAAATTAGTTGCCCAAGGTCACACAGCCAGTAGGTGGCAGGACCAGGATTTCAACCAGGTCTGTCTGATTTTAGAGCCTGTATATTAG
Organism: Tonatia bakeri; assembly: GCA_004024845.1. Lineage (NCBI taxonomy): Eukaryota > Metazoa > Chordata > Mammalia > Chiroptera > Phyllostomidae > Tonatia > Tonatia bakeri. Next base: position 140,695 of record PVIA01003060.1, on the reverse strand, counting down.
TTACCTATTGCTGCGTAACAACTGACCCTACAACGTAGTGACTTAAGTCAACTAATAATGTATTCTCTCTTTCTCAGTTTCTGTGGGTCAGGAGTTCTGCTGGGGCACAGTGGGGGTGGCTGGTTTCTCCCTGACTGGGACATCCTGTGGGGGCTGACCTTATCTCAAGACTCATTCTTACCATGGTGGTTTCAGGATAGCTGGACTTCTTAAATGGAAACTCAATAAATAAATAAATAAATAAAGTGTTTTGTCCCAGAAGAAAGCTAGCAGGCAGATATATGGCCTGGAGATCTAGCCTCACAAATTCTGCAACATCACTTCCATCATGCTCTGTTGGTTAACTCAGTTACAGAGTTCTCCCCAGGTTCAGGGGGAGATTAACATAGAGACCTCCGGTCAGTGGAGGGATTTCCATGTCCGTTTTGTAAGAAGACTATGTATGGATGGGATATATATTAGTGTGGCTGCCTTCGGAAAATACAGTTTGCCACAGACTATGTTCCTAACCTTTAAGCTATACTGTTGATTTTTTAAAATTTATCATGAAATTGATCTCTGCTCACTTAGAAAAAAACAGAATAGGTTTATATGAAGCAAAACACAGAAGCCTTCTGTCCTCCCCTCCACACCCCCTTTCCATGCCCAGAGGTAGCTGAGCATTTGGTGGTATCTTTCCAGACATAGCCGATCATGTACAAACGTGCATCTTTAACAGAAAATTGGTGAGGAGGTCAGAGGACACTTTTTTTCCATCTGTTTCTTCCCTGTTCCTTTACACTCTCGATGGGACCAAGAGTAACTGGGGTGTCGGCATACTGGGGACTCTCTAACACTCCTCGTGCCAGTTCACTTCTTCAGGACGAACTGACATATGATGAAATGTGCATTCTGGTCACCAAGGTGGCTCATTTTGGATCAGACTGAAACAGTTCTTTTTCCTTTCTCTTTCAGCTTGAAGGTTTACTTATACTGTTCGCCCGTTACTAAAGAGTTGTTGTTAACTAGCCCGAAGTACAGATTTTGGGAGACAAGAATTGTAAGTTTTATTTTTTTGAATGATGCTACTTCTTCTTTTTTGACTGGGAAATATTTTTTGAGATGGATCGAACAAAGTGTTGGAGTTATTCCACGCCCACTTACTCATACACTATGTTTATTACAATATTGGTAGTCTTTGTAGTTCAGCAGTTCAGAAGAGGTCAACATTTTATTTTTTATTTACTTTTCTTGTCCCTCAGCAGTTTGATCTTGGTTCTTAGTTTTGTTTTATCTCATTAACTCTCTTGCTAAGTTGCATTTTAATACTCCAAGTGTCAAATGGTAATTAACATAATTAATAAATCCTTTATTTAGACCATGGGAAAAATAAATAAAACTTTGGGGTTTTAATAGGAAAGGGCTAATAACCAGAATAAAAATAGAATGAGTAGTTTTGAATCTAGCAGAATAAAATGGACCTAACTAATGGAAGGAAGATACAGGGGAGAAAAACAGAAGCATGTGAAGGTGGCAGGAAAAGTTCTGTTATAACAGTAATTACTGTAAATATCAATGGACTTAATTCAATTATTGATCAAGAGACAAATTCTCCATTTAGGTTAAAAAAATAAGAAAGATCCACTTGTCTTAGTCTACAGGAGATATAGTTAAAACAAAAGGATAAATGCAAGTTGAAATAGAAAAAAAAAAAAAGGAAAACATATACTAAACAATAAGAAGCTAAAAATGCCAGAGTGGCAATGTTTATATCATACAAAGTAGAATTGAAGGCAAAAAAAATCACCAAGTTTCAAAGAGGCTGTTGTTCCTCGTTGAAAGGAACAGTTGGCCAAGTAGATGTGAAGGCGTGTGGACTGACAGAGTAACCTCAGACTGGGTAAAGCAATAACTGACGGCCCGTGTTTGACGACAGAACTCGAACCTCAGTCAGCGAATAGAATTAGGGTTCGTGATGTGGCTTAAACCCTAAATAATGTGGAAACTGGCACAGAAGTCTGAACAGGTGTCATAGTCTGTTGTTTGCTGACAGCTTTCAACTTCCACTTCCTCTCTCTGCTTCTGCCTCACACCTGGGCAAGCTGATTCAAAAGCCTCCCCCCGCCCTCCAACCCTGTCCTGGGGCACCCACTTGGCAGTTCAAACCAGGCAAGCTCTGCCCCGCCTCCAACCACAGTGAGAACCCGGGCCACTCACCCCTGCTCTCTCTGACCACAGGAGCCACTTCCAGCCTGGCGCTGCCCTCCTTTTCCCAGAAAGCCCGAGTTGTGACTGCTGCAGTGTATCAACTGGGGTGGGGTCCACCCTCCTTCCACAAAGGGACACAATAGCGAGACTGTAACCTTGGCCTTGGTATTAGGCCTGAGTCACTATGGGTCAGCCTGGTCTGCAGTCGGGAAGAAAAGCTGAGAAAGAAGTGGAGAAGAGCAGAGACAGGCTGGAATGCACAAGGACAAACTAGAAACTGTGTCTGTCCTTCCCTCCTCCCAACCCCAGTAATGCTGCCACTCCCTTTGCCACTGAGCTCCACTCACCTGGCCCAGCACCCTGAGGGGCTGAGGGAGGACGGAGATCCCACAGAGGACAGGGTGGCTGCCATCCTGCCTCGTGTGTGTGAGTTGAGCCAGCAGATCAACAACACACATGAGCTGTTATAATTTCTGGTGTCCTTCTCAGCATTAAAAATGCCTGTTGGTTTACTTCTGCCTTCTCAATCCCAACCCTGAGTTGGAAGTTTACATGGCAGGGACTTCTAGGACTGTTTCAGCTCAGCTAAGTTGGTGTAGTACAAGGCTAGCTCACAGTTGAAGGGGGAAATGGGAACTCAACAATTATTGCTGGCATGCTTCCTACACCACTCTCAGAAGCTAAAAGATGAAGCAGGAAATAAGTGAAAATACGGAGGATTTGAATGACATAATTGATAAAAGTGAACTAACAGAATTCCAGAGCTTCAAACCCAAACCGAGACAACAAGATCTTTTATTAAATTGTCTATGTACTATGTCACAAAAGAAGTTTTAAGAAATCCTAGCGATCCATTCTCTAACCATAATGCAATGATGTTGGAAATCAGAAATAAAAGCAGAGCTAAAGTCATCCTGTTGTTGCATCTGGGAACTAAATGTGTATGATAAAGAACTGTTAGGTTAAAGATGAAATTGTAAAGAAAAACACACACTGTGTAGAACCGAGGGACAGTGAAAGCAGAACGTGTCCAAATGTGTGGGGCAGCTAAATTAGTACTTGAAGGGAAACTGGTAGCACTAAATATATTATTTAGGGACGAAAGACTAGAATTAAATGGAGTATCTTCAACTCAATAAGGAAAAGGAGCAACAAAGCAAATCTAAGGATATGTGAGAGAAGGAAATTGTCAATGTAAGGAACATTCAAACCTGTAGAAAATTTTTGTGAGTTTTTTTGAGCCAAACCGATGACAGTTGTCTGGAAGCAGAACCTCAGCGGACTGAGGAAATGCTCCAGAGAATGCCAGTTCTACACCCTGCCTCGTACATACAACCAGGAGACGTCCGTGGGTTACAGGAAGTCCATTGATAGATCAGGGTGATAGATTAGGGAGGTAGAAGAAAGCAAAGCATGGAAAACTTTGGGGTTGTATAAAAAGCAAAATGATAGATTCACACTTCTTTTACACAGGGGGGTACAGGATAGTTAACAGTCAACGATTAACTCAATAATAATAAAAATGGGGGGACTTGTGATCTTTGGTGCTCTGGTGCGGTGCCTGTATTTGAGGGGTCGGGAAAAAGGGAATTACTCTGCATTCCACAGGTTTGTTATTGTAGGTATAAAAGGGCATAGACAGGCTTAGTTAAGATAAAGATTTACTTTTGTCAGGGAGGAGCCTAGGACATGGCTACCTGCCATAAACTGCTTTTAGTGAGGTAATAAGTTTTAATTTCAGCCCATCCTTTGTGGTTACTTTAGGTCTCTGAGTTTTTAAGGCTGCCACACAGGCCTCCCCTGAGCTTACAAGATTAGTGTGTGGCCCCTTTTTTCTTCCACAAAATGATAAAGAAAAAAGGACAAGATAGTGATATGGAAACTAGTAACTACCACAGAAAAAGGAAGAGGAACAAAACTAAAAGCTGGTTTTCACAGAACCAGAGAAAAATTTCTGCCAATATTGATTTAAAAAAAAAGAGTCGTGTAAAAGTACAGAATGACAAAAGGAAAACAACTATTATTAACAGCAATGCATTTTTGATAATTACTATGGTAGTGTATTTGATAATCTAGACAAAGTGGATAAATATCTGGAAAAGTGGGAAAATACAAAATTGAGGCAAGAAAAATGGAAAGCTTGAATAAATCAGTAACCATCCAAGAAATGAAAACTTTGTTTATTTACTTGTTTGTTTGTTTATTTATTTGTAAGGGCAGGAAGGGCAGAATCAAGGGGGTGGGGGAAGGAAGCCGAGAAGGAGGCAGGTGGAGAGGGGACAGGGAGGAGGAAAAGGGAGAGAAGCCTAAAACAATTTTTAATGATCTCTTCAATGAAGTCCCAGGCCCAGATGGTTTTATAGGTGCATTTTGCCAAATGTCAGAGAACAAATAATCCCAATACTAGAAGAATTATTGTAGGAGATAATAAAAAGATAAAACCTCCTGGCAAAATAGTTAATAATAGTACACAGGAGGAAAAGGCCCTTTCATGTGTGAACATAAAAGATGAAAAACTATGTTGGTTCGTTCATTCATCCATCCACCCACCCACCATCTGCTTGCCGAGTGCCCCTCCGTGTTAGCTGCTGGGCTAGCATATGTGCCAGCCCGCTCGGGGTTGGGGGTAGCAGCAGCTCAGGTTGGTGAACCAGGCCAGCTTGTCACAGATGGATCGGACTGCTCTGCAGCACAGAACCTCAACACACAGAACACAGGACTACATGTTTCACAGACTCACGTTCAGAGGGGTAGGAAGGCGAAGGGGGGAAGATTGAATTTGTCAAAATGGAATTGCTGTAGATATCTGTTTATAAGGCACTTAATATACTTTGCCACATCAGCCTTGAGAAAGGTATTATTTTAGCTTCATCATGTTTTCAAGCTGCTTAAAACATTTATTGTAGTGAAATTAGAAATTGTTAGACAGAGAGCCTGTAACTTCTCGTAGCCCCCTTTCTGTGTTTGAGACTGCAAAGACCTGTAAAGCCATGAAAAACTGTGACAGTATCTACTATGATATACACATGACCTCTCATTTTATTTTAATAGATATCAATTGAAATTGAAACTCCTACCCAGATCTCTTTAGTTGATGAAGCATCAGGCGAGGTAACTAAATATTAAATATCATGTTTTTGAAAATTATTATTTATTGCTAAAATGATTATTTACCTTTCTCCTTGATTTTGAATGCTCATTTAACCATACATAAAAATTACTGGAATTGAGTGAGTTTGCGGGGAAAAACACCATGTGTAACATATTTATTTGCTTCCTCCGAGGGCTTGGCTATGACTTCTGTCAGAATGGCTCCTTTTTAGTATGACATGCTGATGATGGGGGTGCCAGTTGTTGATAGTACGTGATGTCATTGTCACATTCAATAAGCCTATTATCATGTTCAGGATATAAAACAGTCCTTAATCTTTTTGCAGGAAATTTATGTACATTGTGATTTTTTTCTGAAAAATTTTTTTATTCAAGAAAAAGACCCTGTCCAAGTGGATCCAATATATTTTTTTGTCTTTAAATTTAAATGCAAGTTGCCCTGGCCAGGTAGCGCAGTTGGTTAGAGCCTTGTCCCGATACGCCTAGGTTGTGGGTTTGATCCCCAGTCAGGGCACTTACAAGAATTGACCAATTTATGCATAACTAAGTGGAATAACAAATCGATGTCTCTGTCTGTCTGTCTGCCTGTCTGTCTCCTTCTCTGTCTCTGTTCTTCCTTCCCTCTCTTCCTTCCTCTTTCTAAAATCAATTAAAAAATTTAGAAGCAGGTGTTTTTGTGTTGTGAGTATATTGTTATAATAATAGTAGGACTGTGAACTACCTTTTATTTATTTATTGCCTCAGATTATATCTAGAGCTAGGAGGTATTTTCCTATTTTTTGCAATTCTACTGAATATTTGTTCCCCAGTCCAATTATAACCTGCTTTGTTGACAGAGTGGACTCTGAGGGTGTCCTTTGCTGTGAGGCTGCGATCGGACGGTCAGGGTCTGACTTTTCCCATCTCCTCTTTGGAGAAGACAGGCTTTCGAAGTGCTCCTCATCAAATTATTGTCCCGAGGGCGAACGGCATGGCCAGTTCAGGAGGGCGTGAAAGGGATGGCCTGAACCTTTCTCACTGCCGTCCTGGACTCCGTCTGCTGACTTGTGTCCAGTCCTACTCTCATTGCCTCTCTGTCTCGCAGTCTGTGTTGGTGGGAGGCTTTCTCGAAATTGGGCCCCAGACAGCAGGCAGCTGACACTGAGCAGTCTTGCTGTCCCACTGTGGTTCTTTATGTTTCGTCTTGTGCTCTGTGGCTTTTGTGTGTTGTGTCTCAAGCTCCAACCAGCGGGAGACTCTGTTTTAAAGGGGCCTTTGGAATGAATGTTGGGCTCATGGAAGGAGCTGTGTGTCCAGAGCTCTGCGCCCTGCACCCCTACCCCCATCCTGAGGGCTGAGAGGCGTTATTGCCCGTCAGCCCCAGCCCCAGTAGGCTCAGCCCCAGTAGGACAGGGTGCAGTACGGTGACTTGGGGCCAGGCTACATCATGCCTTTAGTGTGTGTGTGTGTGTGTGTGTGTGTGTGTGTGTGTGTATACACACACAGATATATATATATATATACAGCTTTGAGATATAATTCACATACCACCATACAATTCACCCCTTTTAAGGTGTACAGTTTAATGACTTTTAGTATATTTACAGAGTTGTATATCCATCACCACAATCAGTTTTAGAATATTTTCATCATTGAGAAAGAAACTGTACCCATTCGCAGTTACCCTCTTTCTCCCGCCCCTCAGCCCCTGGCGACCACTACTTTCCTTGAAGTCTCTATAGGTTTGCTTATCCTGGAAATTTCACAGAAATGGAATCATGCAGATGTGGACTTTTGTGACTGACTTCTTTCAGTTTACCTAAAATGTTTTCAAGGTTGATCCATGTTTTAGTATATATCAGTATTTTATTTCTTTTTATGGCCAAACAATATTCCATTGTACGGAGAGATCACATTTTGTTGGTTCATTCACCATTTAATAGGCATTTGGGCTGTTTCTTCTCTTGGCTGGTATGGATGATGCTGCTGTGAACTTGGATGTGCAGGTGTCTCTAGGTGCTCATTTCTCTTGTGCGCATGTGTCCGCGTGGACTTGCTATGTCATGTCGTGACTCAGCATTTAACTGTTTGTTTTGTGGGCAAGGATTCCATTTGTTTCCAGGGTTTGGAGAGAGAGGAAATGAGGAGAAAGGGCACATTCTTGAGAAGTACTCTAATGTGTTTTGTTAAAGAGGACTTTGTGTAGCTGGGTCCTAATGATAACTTATTATTTTTTCTTTATTTTCTTTTTAGAAGGAAGAGATTGTTGTGACTCTCTTACCAGCTGGTCATTGCCCAGGATCAGTTATGTAAGGGGGCTCATCTATTTTGCCATTTTATCATGTCTAGATATGTATAATATTTGTAGAAATATTACATTTTTAGGGTCTAGAAAATAATATGAATAGGAAGATTTGATTTTTTTTTGGCACTTTCTGTGATCTTTATTTCTAAATTGGACTTGTGAGGGGGGGGTGCAGTGCTGAAGTGATCAGGTTTGAAATGTGGATTTCTCATCATGGAAGTCTTCAGTAGCTGTTTCCCCATTGGCTTTACATTTCCCTGTCACGTAGATTCTTCTCTGCATGAGCAGGAATGATCTCAATATATAATCAAGTGTGCTAACCTATTTCAGGGGACATCTGTCACAAACTCAGTGGCATCTCTGTTGTGCCATCCCCACCCCCCACCCCAGGGAAGAGATGCTGGGTGAGTGCCTGGTGTGGTTTAAAGCTATTGAAATTCCATTAACACTGGGTCATGGTGGCTGTGTTTGGCAGGAGACACTCACTATGGCATTAGTATATATTTGCTTATTAGGGTTTTGTCTGAGACTGAGAAGTCACTGATGTATGTATTCTTCACAGGTTTCTATTTCAGGGTGACCGGGGAACCGTCTTGTACACGGGAGACTTCAGACTGGCCAAAGGAGAGGCTGCCCGGATGGAGCTTCTGCACTACGGGGGCAGGTGCTGAGCTTTGTGTGACTCTGAGTGTAATACCACACCATTCAGAGAGTGTTGCCGCCCAGCTTTCCCTGAATACAGGCCTTTACTTCTCTTAGAAATCAAACTTGATTGTAATATTTGTAACAGTAAATTAATTTTTCTTCTTGAAACAGGGTGGTGGTAACACTCTGTGTTGATTGAGGTAATAGTTACGTGTATTTGTCAGTTCACTGAACCACACATGCAAAATATATGTATTTTATTGTATAGAAATCATTTCCCAATGAAGTTGTTTTAACGAAAAAACTCCAAATGGAATGAAATATCATGTAAAATAACTGCGAGTTTGTAAACTTTCTACATATTTTATTTCACATTAGAGTAACACCACTGTTTTTTCCCCCAGAGTGAAAGACATCCAAAGTGTGTACTTAGATACTACTTTCTGTGATCCAAAATTTCATCAAATTCCTAGTCGGGTAAGTCTCTCTGGAAAAGTTGGGTGAGAACCCGGGCATGGCATATTTGTAGTGGAAAGTCTGGGACACCAAATCCGATCACCAGTGCTCCCGTTGCATTACTACCTGTGAGTACTAGGAATGGGAGCATTAAGTGCCTTTAAAACCCCGCCAGGGAGAGTGTCTGAGTGGAATGGTGGAGCTGGTTCGGAGCTGGATCACGAGGAGCCCGTACCACGTGGTGTGGCTGAACTGCAAAGCAGCTTATGGGTATGAGTATCTGTTCACCAACCTTAGCGAAGAATTCGGACTCCAGGTATGGTGGCAGCTCTTTCTTTTCTGCTGCTCCCTTCCGTCCTCCCCACTTCACCTCTCCTCCCCCTCCCCTCAAACCTGAAAGCAATAAAGATGCAAACAGCCTATCCAAGTGTGTAGGGCGGGGGGCGGGTACAGCTTGGCAGCCCCTCTGAAGTAACATGTCAGCTTTGTTCATTCCATCCTCATGGGAGGACTTGACAGCGGCTCTTTGGTGAAATGTCCCATAGAGGAGGTGTTTTTTCAAAACCTGTGGGTCATGAAATAAATCTAGTGGTTGTGATCAGCATCGAAAATAAGTTTGAACTAGAGAATACTCAAGTGTGTTACTTGCAGAGTAATTATTGTTTTGTGAAAATTTATGGCGGAATCAGACATGTATAGTGTGTGTCCTGGGTAGCCAGGGAAAACATATTTCTTACTGTGGGGTCATGGTCAGAATGTCTCAAAAACCTTGTCTTAGAGCACTGAGCCTTTATTGATTCGTATCTGACCCGGCTGGGATGGAGCTTGCCTGTCCCTTGCAGATATGGTTCAGTGCTGGGCCCTCAGGACCTGGAGCAGCAGAGCCCAGTATGTGTGAGCGTGTCCACTGAGCAGGGAGCCCCTGCCTGCTGCACCCACTGGGGCCTGGGGCTTCTGCTCTTGTCTGGGAAGACAAGGGCCAAAATAATTTTAGGACTGTATAACTGTAACTACTCAACTGTTACGGAGTTGAAATTACATTCAGCCCTTTGAAGGCAACTAAGAGACTGACGTGGCCCTCTGTGAAAATGAGTTTGACACCCCTGCCCTAGGAACTTAACTCTTTTTTATTTTTTATTCATTGATTTTGGGGGGCTGGGTGAGAGAGACAGACAGAGAGACATAAATTTGTCGTTTCACTTACTTATGCATTCATTGCTTGATTCTTGTAAGTGCCCTGACTGGGGATTGAACCTGCAACCTTGGAGTATTGGGGCCAGGCTCTAACCAACGGAGTTACCTAGTCAGGACTAGGAACTTAAGTCTTGCTTATATCAAGTAGTCTATGATAAAATTGGTTTTGCTATGTGTCATTCTGAGCAGTTCCAAGAACCTGCCAATGACATTAAGAAAGGACTTACTGTATGTACATGCTATTTACTTTGAAGTAACTAGAAGAGAAGCTTCAGGTACAACTGGCACATTAGTTTTATTCTTCAAACTGTATTAGCCTTAAAATTCTAAAGGTGGCCAAGGTTTTACTTTTTATTTATTTGTTTGTTTATTTACCGGCATCTGCACTCCCCCTTTTCTCCTAGTAAAGAGCAGTGTGGTAAGGGAGGACGGGTCTCCGCGTCCCAGTCCAGCTCTCTTCCCCCTGCCATCTGCCCTTCAGTGGCACATTGTGTGTGTGTGTTCATGGGTGTGCTCATGAGTGATTCTTGATTGCTCTTGTCTGCTGCAATCACTGCTGCATACCCAGTATTTAGACTACAGCTCGATATATAGTAGGTATACAATAGATATTAATTGAATGACTTTTTAAATATATATTTTTAAAAGATTTTATTTATTTTTAGAGAGAGGAAGGGAAGGAGAAAGAGGGAGAGAAACATCAATGTGTTGTTGCCTCTTCAGTGCCCCCTACTGGGGACCTTGCCCACAACCCAGGCACATGCCCTGACTGGGAATCAAACCAGCGATGCTTTGGTTTGCAGTCTAGTGCTCAATCCACTGAGCCACACCAGCCAGGGCTAACTGAATGACTTAATGGACCGAAGGACAGTATTAGCATGATCCAGTGAAATCCACCAACTGAGTCTCCGGATTTCTTTCTTACCAGCAACTGTAGGCGGTAACATGACTGGTGGGAATATGATCTCTGCCCTTTGCCTGTTGACAGCCTGACAGAATGTGTACTGAAATGCCAAAAACAAGGTTTCAAGAAAGAAGAGTTAACTCCCAACTGGATGATTTACCCCTGTATAATTACTCTTGAGTAATGTATTTGTAGAAGTACAATTAAAATAATTTGTTATCCGTAATTTTCCTCAGGTTCACGTGGACAAGCTAGACATGTTTCGGAACATGCCTGACATTCTTCGTCACCTCACCACAGACCGCAGCACTCAGATCCACGCGTGTCGCCACCCAAAGGTGCCGAGCCAGTCCCTTTCTCCACTGTGTGTGGGACCCATGAGAAACAGAATTTCAGGGCCAGAAAAACCTCAGAAACTCCATTTTCTAGGCTCTTCAATTTACAAGGTTAAAAACTGAGGCTGAGGTCTTAACGTTATTACCCCAAGGTCATGCAACTGTACATTGTTGATTCCATGACCATAAACTTCATAATTAGTAAGTAGATACAAATACTTAAGATTTTTTAATGATATGTATTCATACCCATTTGATACATGTTTACCTAATGCATTATGTAATTAATAATTTATTTGTAATGAAACTAGTAAAATATTAGAACTCATAATTTAAGAAAATATTCACAATCCATTGCTATTTTTGAGACTCATGATACATATACATTTGTAAACTGTATTTTTCTTCTCATTTGGGATAAATATGTAGATATAATTTTTGCTTTGAATTTTGAAATAGTTACATGTTTTGCTGGTCTGATTTCAAGTGAATGTTTCTCATATCTTTGCAACTGGTAATCATATTTTTTTTAGATTTTATTTATTTATTTTTAGAGAGAGGGGAAGGGAAGGAGAAAGAGAGAGAAACATCAATGTGTGGTTGCCTTTTGCACACCCCCGCACTGGGACCCAGCCTGCAACCCAGGCATGTGCCCTGACCAGGAATCGAACTGGCAACCCTTTGGTTCACAGGCTGGCACTCAATCCACTGAGCCATACCAGCCAGGGCTATAATCATTTTTTAATGCTACCATAGAACTCCCTCTTATTAAATGACCTTCTGTTATCAAATCCCAGGTATTAAGTTTTGAATTTGCCTTTCACATTTAAAAAAATTTTAATTTATGTAATAATTCTATATCACTAATACTAAGTAGTGATCTTTAAATGTACTAGTATGCATGATCATAATTTTCCTCTAGATTTAAAGTTTCTTAGCATTCAAGTGCTGAGTACTTTTTTATTTTAGTAAACACTGCCTTTATATAGATAATTACCATGGTAGTAATATTGGTTTCATTGGCTAAAAACCTAATGTAAAATTGCTCAACCCTAAAATAAAACATAATTAAAAAAAAAAAAAAGAATTCTTATCCACAGCATGGAGTATCACTGTAGGGGAGCTACAAGGTAAGAAATTACTTTGATGATCAGTAGGCTGCATATTATAATTGCCATTCATGAATCTATTTCATCATTTCGTTCATGTGTATACACATACGCACACACAGCCAGTGAATTCGTGGATGGACAAAAATGATGTAGATACAAAATGAAACTGTCCTTTTTCTGTTGGATTTGTAGTTTTTGGTTTCCCCTACATCCCATAAATCTCACAATTGGCCAAATTTTTTTTTGCTCTGAGTTTTCTCACATCCCACAAAGTAGTGTAATTTGTAACTGCTACTCTTGTCATTTCCCTCATAGCTACTTGCCTTGAGCCACTACTTCCAATGGCTTAAGAGATTTCTTAAGCCACGTCGCCTTCACACCACTGAGTGGAGGAAAGAGCAGCCAAGGCCCTGGATGATGTGCGATCTTAGTGAAGTGCATGTGGTTTTGAGGGATCCTGATCTAAACGTGTCTTTGGGAAAACAGTTCCATTGCTTGTCAGCCTTCTAGAAACACTTATTTTCTTCAACTTTATTTTGAAAAATTTAAAAACAGTAAAATTACGAGACAGGATCCTCCAGTTAGTTAACACTTTGCCACATTTGTGCTCTTGCCCCCCGCCCCCCGCCCCTCCATGTAACCAGGTCCCCCAGCTCCACCTCCAACCCATTCGCGACTCAGTCAGACTTCGTGGCACTTCACCCTAAACCTTCGCATGTATCAGTGGAGAAAGGACATTCTCCTGTGTAACTACAATACGATTCCCACACTCAGGAAATTTAACACGGATATGACACTGTCGGGTATAATACAGTCCGTATTCAGTTTTCCTCGGTTGTCCCATTAGTGTCATCTGTAGCTTGTGGAGGGGATTTAATGAAGAATCACGTGTTGCATTCACCCAGTCCTTTTTAGTCCCTTTTGATGTAGATCAGATCTCCAGTTTTTGCTTGTCTTCCATCACGCTGATACTTTTGGAAAGTCCGGGCCAGTTGTTTTGTAGTTAGTTTCTCACTTTGAAATTATCTCATTGTTCCCTCATGTCTCCATTTCTTTTCATGTCTGAAATTTATTTACTTCTTTTGTTACTGAGATCCTGCCTACACATATATTTGTTGAAAATGTTAAACTGCTTCACTATATGTTTAAATCTTTTTTTTTTTTTTTAGGCAGAGGAATATTTTCAGTGGAATAGGTTACCCTGTGGAATTACTTCCAGAAATAGAATTCCACTCCACACAATCAGCATTAAGCCATCCACAATGTGGTTTGGAGAAAGAACCAGAAAAACAAATGTAATTGTGAGGTAAGAAAGCAATGTCACAGGTTTTCTCAGGGAAACCCTGCTGTGAGGTAGATGATCTGATTTATTTTAGTTTAGTTTATTTGAGTTTGTTTTATTTTTTTATTTTTAGAGACAGGGGAAGGGAGCAAGAGAGAGGGAAAGAAACATCAATGTGTGAGAGACATCAATCATTTGCCTCTCACACGCCCCCAACTGGGAGCCCAGCTTGCAGCCCAGGCATGTGTCCTAACTGGGAATTGAACCAGTGATCTTTCAGGTAGTTTAAATGCAGTGTAGCCTAAGCCCAAGAAGAGGACATATTATAATTGTGGAAAATAACTTTTGACATTTAAAGTGTATTTAAACTGAAGACAAGCTGCTTCCAAACCTATCTCAGGGCTAGTTCTATCAGTCAGTACTTCCTGAGGCCTACCTCGTTGGGTCGATGAGATGGCTGGAGACTGAATCTTGCTTGGCAGGGGGTTATGGATTGATGTCGAAGGGAGTAGAGCCCTTACTGAAGCAGAGGTGTACCATAATGATCATCATTTTAGGGGAACATTTCCTTAATGCTGGCTCTTTGGAATGTCTACACATATTTGTATTTATGGAAAGAGTTTCCTCATGTTCCAAGAAGAAATTCTTGACTATAAGGAATTTTTACTGGAATAGCCTAAATGGAAAGGCTCAAAATTTAGAACTCAGCTTAGTTTTGATAAGTGATCTTTTAATTTTGTGTTTTCATTTCCTTTTAGGACTGGAGAGAGTTCATACAGAGCTTGTTTTTCTTTCCATTCCTCCTACAGTGAGGTAAGCGGATCCCATGTGCACAGGACCCTGCTGCTGACTGCTCCGCAGCCTTCACGGCTGAGTGCCAGTCTCCTTGACTTCCAGCAGCATCTCTTTTCCCACTGCCAAAGACTGTGGTGGATTTTCCTACAGAAACTGCAGGGAAAACATCTCAGTGGATGAGCTATGTTACTAAGTCCAAAGGAAACTGCTATTATTACCTGTTTTCAGCCCAAACATTGAAGGGTGTATTTATGATTAAGGTTTTCTTCCCATCTTGCTTCCTGAATTAATTTAACTTTCCCAACTTCGGTTGTATTGTTCACTTATCATAAAAGACTCATAAATATTATTTGAAGGAGTACTACAGGTAAAACCTTATATGTCCAGATTATTGGCCTCCTCCAAAATGTGATTGTATTTAAGCCATTTAAAAAATAGTCCTGCATATCCAGCATTGGGGAAGAACAAAATGACTGCACTATAGGGCCTTGTCCTTAAGGACGTAGTACACTAGAATTATCCAGTTTTAAGAGGAATTAAAATGGTTCAGTTATGGTACTTTTTATGTAGGAATCTGACCTGCCAAAATGGGAACCTGATATATGTAATTTATTTGCAAAATCCTCCTGCATTTCCAAAGTAAATGCTAGCAACTAACAAGTCCAGACATTCAGTAATTTCTCATACTGGAGAAAAAGCAATATAAAAGCAGGCTTTTGATGACACTTTAAGACATACATAATTTTAGTTTTGCCATTTCTGCACTTAAAAACCCAGTTCTCTGACAACTGTTATTTTTGTATTTGGGATACATGGCTACAGCCCTGGAGCAGTGAGCCGCAGACGTGTTAGTTATTTGAACAGGTAGATTCTTCCAGAACTGCAAGTAGCGGCATCCTTATCAAGTTGGCCATAGTAACGTAAACGGTTCCTCATCATATTCTCTAAGTATCACCATGACACCTCTATTAAATAACGGACCTTAACTTTTGTGTCCAAACAGGTTATCTGAGAGCAGCTTGGGAATAATTCATTTTGGTGCTATAATTTACTTGCATTCTTCACCAGTTTCTCCTGAATCTTAGGTTGTTGTCAAAGCCCCTTCCTGGTGATTTGTCCTGGGTGTGGCATCTGGCTCCGCATCAGGGGCCCTTCCTCTTGACTGACAGAATATCCTTTCTGTCTCAGCCACAGGGAGGGCATCTAATCTGGGGAAAGGGTAGGCCTTCCTTTTTCAACCAAATCTACTCCTGTCTTATTTCTCTTCTTCAGTGTAGTTAGCAGCCAAGTGGGGAAGCATAAGCCTTCACGGGACTTGATGAAATTACCTCCTGTTAAGGATCTATTTCCCTGCGACTCAAGCAGAGATGAAGCAGACCTGCTTGTCGCCCGTCCTCCGCAGATCAGAGCCAGGTGGCACGCACAGGGCAGGATCACTCTGGGCTCTGCGTCGTCTTCTTCCACAGTATTGCCGAGAGACAGGCTTTTCTGAACATTGGTTTAATTAGTTTGCCTATATCCTATATGTAGAACATGAACTGCATTTAAAAATATAAATAAATATTTCAGTTTTTTCTAAATACAGTTGATCTTCTGTATTTACAGATTCCTTACTTAGAAACTGCCTCCTCAGGAAAGTTTCTTTGTAAGTCGCAAGTCGATACAAGCAGTGCTTTGTGGTCACTGCAGACACGCACAGCGGATTGGGGAAAACGTGGGTCGCCCAGTGTGCGCGCTCCCAACTCAGGTCGACAAGCTGGCATTGTGCCTTCTTGCTTCAGCTCTCAAAAGTGTGAACAACTGTCCTTTTTGCAGTCTATTTAGTCTGCCTCTTTTGGTGATTTCACTGTGTGAAGCAGCCCCTGAGCGTAGTGCTGAAGTGCTGTCTGGCGTTCCTGATGCAGGACTGCTGGCGTGTGCCTTATGGAGAAAATATGTTTGATAAGCTTCGTGCCGGCATGAGTTATAGTGCTGCTGTTGGCCATTAGTTCAATGTTAATGAGCCAACAATATATACATTAAATAAGATATTTTTAAAGCAAAACCACACTAAAACAAGGTGATGCTATTGATCGGTTAACAACACTGAGCAGAGGTGTACAGGAACCTACCCTTGCATTTCCCCCAGTAGTTCCGTGTGTGCCGGTTCAGTTTTCACGGTCACTTTATGCAGAACACGACTACTGTGAGTAGCAAGAACTGGCTGTTAATGAACTGTTGTAAGGCAGGCATCTGGCGAAAGGCCATCAAGCTGTACAAGTGAGAAAGAGGGTGCCCTTCTACTGGGTGTTTCTTGCCTCCTTGTGGCCACTTCGTCACTGAGTAGAATAAGTGACTCAGTTATGGTACAGGCTTGGCCTTACTTTTTAAATCCTTGTTCCCTTCAAAAAGTCTCCGATTTCTACCAGCCTCAACTTTGGATTGATTATGCAAAGTCATA
Source organism: Tonatia bakeri (assembly GCA_004024845.1). NCBI lineage: Eukaryota > Metazoa > Chordata > Mammalia > Chiroptera > Phyllostomidae > Tonatia > Tonatia bakeri. The sequence goes on along the minus strand of PVIA01003060.1, from coordinate 123,950 downwards.
CAGGTTGTAGGCAGGGGAATAATGTTTTCTATTTGCATGTCTGCTCTGCAAGTATAAAGGAAATTGTTTATGAAAAGTATCTAAAGAATGGATCTTCCTGTTTTTTCCCATTTTAAGGTAGCCATTTTATTGTAAAGTGAAGTTATTGGTAATTCCTGGGTTATTACCTCCTTTGATATGGTCCTTTACTTGAGAAAGTCAGGTACTAATAACTACTTTATGCTTCAATATCCCCATTTGAAGAAGGGAATAAAAATCTTGTGCTGTCATCATCAGCTTTGCAATGGATAATTTTACGAAATAGTTGACCAGACCCAGTCCTGGGCTAAGCAGTTTACATGCATTCGTTCCTTTATACTCTTGGACGAAGAGTCAGAGACTTAAAGGCCCTAGGGAACTTGCCTGAGCGCGCGAGCTCACCGGGACCAGTACGTTGGAGGCTGCCTGGTCTGCAGAGGTGTTTTGTGGACTAGTGACAGAGTTCCTCTGTTCAGCATTCTGCGCTTTGCAGAGGAATCCAGGTATTCATGAAGTTTTGCAGGCAACTGTCCTTGTTGGGGTTAGAATAAACTATTACAAAAAATCAAGCAGCCTCAAAGGCGCAATTCCCTTAGGTATTGCCAACAATTATGTAGGCAGAAAGAAGTGTACTTCTAAGACCTTGTTTTCTGGGGTGTGTTAAGTACTCAGCTAAATCTAACATACATGAAGGGGATGTGTTAAATATGACTGTCCTTCTTAGATGACACTAAGGTCTTATGAAGAAATATAGAATCTTTGAATCCCGTTAACCAGTGACTTTCAGTCCTTATTGTGGAAAAGAACCACCTGGAGAATACAGAGTCCCAGGCCCCCACTGCAGCTTAGCATTAAAAGGATCTCTGGGGTGAGGCTGAGTGTCCCCAGGTGAGCCCCATGTACAGCAAGCATTGAGAACACAGCCATGATTTTCCTGCTGCTTTTCCCTGGCCTCCATTACTTGCTTCTTGTACCGAGTTTTCACTGTTGAGATGATTGATCCCTTTTATTTCCCTTCTTCTAGATTAAAGATTTCTTGAGCTACATCTGTCCTGTGAATGCATATCCAAATGTCATTCCACTGGGCACAACTATGGATAAAGTTATAGAAATGTAAGTTGTTGGTACTTGTGGAACTTGTGTCATTGAACGGGATGCATCTGGGAATGGTATCAGGCCTGAGAACAGGGGCAGGGACTTAAAGTGGATGGAGCTGTGGACGTGTGTCAGGTTGAGAACATAATGGCTTTCTTCAAGTAGGTATGTTATATGTAATCCTAATGGTTTCTGGGAATCTGGCATAAGGAAGCAGTTGGCAATAGGGCCTCAAAAAGGGGCAGGGCACCCTCAAATCTTATTTCTGTGCCCTTTTATATTTTATCATACTGGGTCTTAGTTTCCAGCCTCTAGAAGGAAGTGATCAAATTTGTGAGATTCTTACAAGAGATAAGTAAACCTCATTACACAGGGAAGGGAAAATAACTAGCTATATTGTATTCCCTGTAGGCCAGAAGGTGTCACTGTATTGTTTTTAAGAATAGGGACTTGCTTTTTTGCAGTTCAAGAGCAGGTGAGTTTTGCTTTCCCTCGTGATCCTACAATTAGATACCCACCAGGCTGTATCAGCACTTTATTATATTGAAGTGATTTTAAATTATTGAATAATACTTTTCAGCTTTTAAAAGCAGTTATGATCTCCCCTATGGTAAAGTTTTTATAATCTATAAATAATGCTTACATTCCAGCAGCTTTCCTAGCAAGAATAAAATATTCATACTCATTTCAGCTTAAAGCCTTTATGCCGTTCTTCCCAAAGCACTGAGCCGAAGTATAAACCACTTGGAAAGCTGAAGAGAGCTAGAACAACTCACCTAGATTCTGGTAAGAATGACCGGGGCCAGAGGTGTGGGTTTTCCTGCAAAACTGCCTTTCAGGATGCTCTGGTCTGGTGAAAGGTGCATTGGGCAGAGGCGGACCTGGGACTTGGTGTCACTCAGACTTGTCACAGGGTCTCAGAAAGTGCATAGCCTTCCTGTCTTCAGCTTATAAAGCCACGAGTTCCATCTCCTCCCCAGGTTTAGAACAAGTGAAAAAGAGAACTGTGCCTGTATTGAATGTTCTGTTTTCTGGAAATATGCCCCATGATTTGTTAGGCTGTAAGGAGAGACTGTGTTGTTTCCCTTAAATACTTCTTCAAGATACTAGAAAACACTGATAATGGGAACTTTTTTTGCCATCATTTCTGATCAAATTGATCAACTGTACTTATACAAATGGACTCTCTCTACACTTTCATTCTTTCATCGCTACTTTCATTTCCCATTAAAAATTAAGGGAAAGCTCTGAGGTGGAAATCAGAACTTCATATTCTCAGCAAAACTGCTGCTTCACATGATTTCATGGTTAGGATTCTGAGTTTTCATTGTTCTGGTGGAGAGCCAGTGGCTGCAATACTGGCTCATGCAAGACAAAAACATGGCAGATAAAAATGATATTATTTATTGAACACCTACTGCATGGCAGGTACTGTGTTAGGTCCTTTCCATATATTATAGCTACACCTTAAAACAAACCTGTAAGGGGTCTCATCCAATTTTACCAGTGAGGAAACCAAAGCTGTTGGGTGTTATATATATGCCAATTACGTCAAGTTAGTTGATGATGTTTGTCTTCTGTATCATCACTGCTCTACTCGTTTTACTTGTTCTATCAGTCAAAGCTGTCGAAGTCTCCATTTATCACTGTGAATGTGTACTTCTGTTTGCTGTTCAATCACTTTCTGCTTCATCTATTGGAAGCACTGTTACTAGGTATACTCATGTTTAAGACTGTTATGTCCTCTTAAGGAACTGACTCCTTTAATTTTAGGAAATATGTGTTGTATACTGGTAATAGTCTTGGCTTTGAGGTCTTTATTAGATATTAACACAGCCATGCCACTCCACTTTCATCTGACTGGGGTTAGCAAAGTATCTTTTGCGTCCCTGTATTTTTAACTGTCTTTAAGGTGGGTTTATTGTTGGAAGCGTATTTTTAGGTCTTTGCTTTTTATAGCCAATCTGGTCATTTCTGCCTTTTAATTGGAGTACTTAGGCCATTTTAGGTTTGATGTGACTGACATGGTTAGGTTCACATTTACTACCTTGCTATTTGTCACATCTGTGCTTTGTTTCTTCCCTTCTGCTTTCTTTTGGATTGAATACTGACAGATTCCTTTTAATCTCTTATTGGCTTATTAGCTGTAATTCCTTATTTTATTTTAGTGTTTTATACTGGGTTGGCCAAAAAGTCTGTTTAGTTTTTTCCATAAAATAAAAGACACATTTTTCATATTCACCAATAACTTCATTGATCTGGATATTTGGAGTATGTCAGCTGTCTCCCACTACTGGCTGCTAGTGAGTAGAGGCCAATAACTTCCAATGTGTAAGACAGCCCCACAGCAAAGAATTATTGTTCCAAAATGCCAGTAGTACCAAGAAACTTCACAAACCACTTTTGACACACTCGATCAGCCACAGAACCTTCTCCATACACTGCACAAACCTGTTTTTGTGTTTCAGTCGCATTTTACCTTTCTTGAAATAATAAAGCATGATACATCAAAAACACTGCATACCTTCTTCTACTTCGATATTAAAATGGCTGCACAAAAATTTACCAATGTTGATGTTTTGAAAAAATGCACACTGAAATAACAGCTGTCACAATACAATCTAACAAAGTTGTTTTGAATGAAGTTAAAGACAACTAAGCACTATTGGAGCCATCTTACAGAAAAAATGTAATGGACTTTTTGGCCAACCCAACAGTATACATTTTTGACCTATGAAAGTGAAAAGTGAATTATTATTCTACTTCAAGTATGTTATTAGAAGCTTCCAACAGTCTAGTTCCATTCCTTCCCCCGCAGCCTGTACTATTACCATCATACATTTTACTTGTTATAAGCTCCACAAATACATTACTTTTTTTTCTTTAAACTGTGCATTTTTAAAAGCTTTGTGAAATATAATTTATATACCAAAATTTCACCCTTTTAGGCGAACAATTCCATTATTATTTTAAGAGTTGTGCAACCATCACCAGTATCTGCCAATATTTTTTTACTGTGTATGATGCGTACCCATGTTTTTGTGCGCATTATACAGATTTATTATACCCACAGCAGCACACAATCATTATACCCATGTATAATGCATACCCTTATTTTTCCCTCAAAAATTGGGGCAAAAAATGTGTGCATTATACATGGCAAAATATGGTAATTTCAGGTATTTCCATTACTCTGAAAAGAAACTATGCCACTTCAAGTCACTCCCCTTAACCACCTCCAGCCTTACGCAACCACTTGCTCTGTGGTCTGTCTCTATAGTTACCTCTTCTGGACATTTCACCTCAGCGGAACCATGTATTTGGTCTCCTGTGCCTGGCTTCTTTCACTTAGACAGTATTTTCAAAGTTCATCCATCTTCAGTATGTATTGGTTCTTCATTTCTTTTTATTGCCAAATATTTCTTTGCATGAGTACACCACATTTAACCATTCGCTAGTTGATGGGCATTTGGGTTTTTGCTACTGTTTAGTTACAAGTAATGCTGCTATGAATATTTATCTACATAAAAAGTTTTTATTTGGACACATATTTTATTTTAGGTGTAACATAAAATTTCTGGGTTATGTGGTATCTGAGCTGCAACAGCAAAAGACCACAGACTGGGTAGCTTAAACTAACTTCTTTCTCATTGTTCTGGAGGCTGGGAATTCCAAGATCAAGGGGCTGGCGAAGGTTTCATTCCAAGGCCTCTTCTCTTGGCTTGTTGGTGGCTGCCACATTGCTGTGCGCACACATGGTCTCGACTGAGGGCAGGGGATAGAGGGGGTGTTCTGTGATGTCTCCTTATAAAGATAGTAATCTATCAGATCAGGGTCCACCCCTAACTTTACTTCCTTAGAGGCCCCATTTCCAAATTTAGGGCTTCAACATTTTTTTTTGGCAGGGGGGACAGGAGGATACATTTAGCCCATAACATATAATAAATCTGTCTTAACATTTTAAGAAACTGAGTTTTCCAAATTCAACATACCATTTCCATTCTCACCAGCAATACAGGATTACAGTTTTTTCACACCCTAGCTCAGATATTATTATCTTTTTTAATTATAGCCAGTCTAGTGGGTGTAAAGTGGCATCTCATTATAGTTTCAATCTGCATCTCTTTTAATATTGAGCTGTTCTCCGGTGCTTATGGGCCATTTATTGATCTTCTTTGGTGAAAAGTCTATTTAACTCTTTTGCCTGTTTTTAAATTGGATTAACAATCTCAGAGTGTAAATTTATATAATCTGCATCTAAGTCCTTTATCAGATGATTCACAAATGTTTTCTCCTAGTTTACAGCTTTTTACTTTTTTGTCTTTTGAAGGGCAAAAACGTAAATTTAAGTTGTTTATCTAATTTTTCTTTTACTGCTTGTGCTTTTGGTGTGATATCTAAGAAACTATTGCTAATCCAAGATCATGAAGCTTTATCCCCATGTTTTATCATTTTTGGGGTCAGTTTTGACTTTATTTTCCCACCTTTCTGCATGTCGAATAATTTTTTTGTTGGATTCCATACGTCCTGAACTTATACTAAGTTCTGTGTAATTTTAAATTTCTAAATCTATTCTTGAACTCTGTTCTGGCATGTGGTTAAGTGACTTGGAAAGCTTGATTGTTTTGTGTACTGCTTTTTATCTTTGGAAAGCAGGAACAGAGCAGCACTTCACCTAGAATTAACCTTCCCCACTACCGAGGTGAGGCCCTTGGTTATTCTTACAGTAAAACATCTCATAAATTAGCTGTTGTTCCACTCTGGCTATTGAGAACAGGCACAATTCCCAGCACTGTGTGCATTCAGGGCATTCTTTCCTTTCATGCTTTTGAGTGATCCTTTCTCCAGCTGTGAGGGATGCACCGCATCACAAGCATGCACTATGGTCAGTATGCTGGATACTCAGAGCGCCCTGCTGCAGCTCTTGGGAGCAATTCTGACTGCTTTCTTCTCTGGGAACTCCAGTCACCTTGGCTTCCTCAGATTCCCAGATTCCCAGTTATATCTCAACTCAGGAGTGCTGGTGAGCTCTACCTTGGTGTCCCCTTTTGCCTGGAAATCAGTAAGCTGAGGTAATCTCTGGGTCAGTTCTCAGGTGTCACTGTCCTTTGTTGGCTAATGTCCAATTTCTTTCTAGCCTTTCTTATATTTTGGCTTGCTTTTAGTTGGTTCAGGTGAGAGGTTCAATCTGACTCCTGCTACTTTCTTGGCTGGAAGTAGAAATCATTAAAATTTTCAGTGAATTTAACAATTTGTATCTCTTATGTACCTACCAAATGATGCTTGATTTTTAATTTTTTTCGACAATGTTTTTTGGATTGGGCCACTAGTGTAAGGTTTTTTGTTTTTTTTTCACTTCCATTTTAATTGTTCTTGCTTTTTCCATTTTGTTAGCTTTGGTTTTGTTCCTTCTAGATTCCTTAGCTTCTTATTCCTTATGAAATAGCAACTTTTATAGCTTTTAAATTATTTGAACAGGTCTAGATCTTTCCATAGTCCTTTGGTGTCAGTCTGTAGTAGATCTTTTCAGATGGATTTTGTAAGCTATAGGTATCATCACGTTCATACGCCACTGACTACCATTCCTATCCTGCCCTGTGTACTTTAAGGCTGCTGTGGTGATCTCCACCGGGGGTTACCAGTCTGTCAGGTATTCTTTTTGATGCAAGTCATTGCTAATACGCGTGGGTTGTTCTAAGATTTGTTATTCCTGTCTTAGAATCTGAGGTGCAAGTTCAGAAGTCATTCTTCTCTTAGCCTCTTTAAAATAGCATTTTAGTAGAGCTCTTTGTCTCTGCTTTATCTTTATATAATAGTGAACCATTATTATAATTATCCCCATAAACCAATTTTAAAAAATTGTTAGTTCTTATAAAAGTAGTATATACTCACTGTAGACAACTTAGAAAATAGTTATATAGAACCCTGTAACTCTAAATTAGCATTTTAATGTATTTTACTTTTTCCCTATCATTTATATAAATACCACTGAAATCAAAGGGGTAGAGTGAAATGTTTAAAAAGCAACAATGGGTAGGCACCAATGAGAACAGTATTAACTGTAGTGCAGGAGCAGTGCCCTAAAGTTCTCCAGCTGTGTAAGCCTCTCAGCTGTTGGATTGTGGAGAGGTGGGCAGGAAGTAGGTGCCAGGGCAGTGGTGGGCACAGGAAGGACACTTGGGGATTCAGGAAAGGCCTGTTTACTAAATAGTGTGACAGTATGTAAGCAGTCTAACTATTATATGACTATGTACTTGTCTACAAGCTGAAAAGCAGCTTGGATCACTGTATATACATGAATGTATCCACACATCCACATATATACACACACAAACTTTTTATTGAAACAATTTTGTTATTCAAAAACGCCAAACTTAATGGCTGTATATTTTGCATTAAGACTAGATAATGGTATATTTATGTATTCTTTGTCATTACACATTTAGGTTATTTTGAACTTTTCAATTTTACAAATAAAACTGTGATGAACAATACTGTATGTTAAGTCTATTTCGGTTTTCTCATTATACTGGGTTACATTTTAGAAATTCAAGTGCTTGATACATATTGCCAAATTGTCTTCCAGTATGATTATACCAATTTATATTGGATGATACCTGTGAATTTTTTGACATTTGTCCCTTCTTAAATTGAGTTTAGCTATACCAGTTTGTAAACACTATTAAGAATTTCAACACTTTCATATGTGTGGTATTTTCTCAGTGTCATCAACTACTTGGCATCTCAGACACACACAGGCGAGCTAAGTGAACATGTTCGGACAGATAAAAGTACTAGAGTTTTACAGCTGAATATGCCATGGTGCTGGTGTAGCCACAGATCCAGGAGAACCTGAAACTGTCCAACTTAGGGTTCACAAACATTTCGTAGAAGATAATTCTGGCACAACAGTGGAAAAACGAAAACAAATCCATGCCTTAAAATAAAGCCGTATTTTGTAAAATATGATTCGAAATAATGTAGCTAGACATCTCAGTCACCTTAAGTTTTTCAGAAAAGAAGGCTAAGATAAATAGCTGCTTGTTTAAACAGTATTATTAATCATAACAGAACACAGAACTTGAAGAATTGGGTTTGATTCCTGGCTCTATCTTTTGACCTATGCATTATCATATACCTTTGGGCCTGCCTCCTCATTGATAAAATGGGAGCTGGATTACGGTCTCTGTGGTCCATCTTTTTAGTGGCTTTAGAAAAATGTAGCCTTGCCCTGGCCGGGTGTGGCTCAGCTGGTTGGAGCATCATCCCGTGCAATGAAGGTTTGTGGGTTCAATTCTCCTAGTCAGGGCACATACCCAGGTTGCAGGTTCAATCCCCAGCTGGGGAGTGTACAGGAAGGCAACCAAATGATGTTTCTCTTTCACATTGTTTCTCTCTCTCTGTTTCTGAAAGCAATGGAAGAAAAAAATGTCTCAGGTGAGGATTAAAAAAAAAGTATTTAGCTACATCCTTTATGACTGGGAAAATAGTTATCATTTAAAGAACTAGGCAATTTTAAGTTAATACCAGCTTCAGCACTAGAACAAAAAGTAGTCTCAAGAACATTTAATTTCTTTAGTGTAGGTGCTGTTACGGGGCAGTAAAATATGTGTTTCTCCAAGTCTGTGCCTTATTATTTTATGTAAATTTCATATATTAAATTGTAAGAATTTCATTCTCTAAGTAAGATTTCGTTTTAAGAATTTATGTGGACTGAGCTTAGTATATATATACTAGCGCAGTGTGTACAAAATCAGCAGAGTAAATTTTCTTTACTTTTAGTTCTTGACATTGATGTGTTTTATTTAGTATTTTGGTTAAAGGTGATTAATCTGTGTGTTCCCCTAAGTATCTGTCACAGCCTTGTGAGCTATTCAGCTCTGGCTGCTGTAACAAATGCCACTGATCAAATGACTTAAACAAACAACAGACATTTACTGCTCACAGTTGTGGAGGCCAGGATGTCCGGGATCAAGGCACCAGTGGATCTGGTTCTTGGTAAAGGCCCTTTGTCTGCCTTGTGGACAGCTGCCCTCTCACTGTGTGCTCTCAGGCCTTTCCTCTGGGCATGGGCACTGAAAAATCTGTCTTCCTTTCTCACAAGGGCACTAATCCTGTCACATGGGCCCCACCCTCAGGTGCTCATCTAAACCTGTTGTGTTCTGAAGGTCTCATCTCCAAATACCATTACAATGGGGCTAGAGCTTCAAATTATGAATTTTGGGAGGACACGAACATTCAGCTCATAACAAGCATGAAGTAGCTATCAGTAAAATGTTTTTACAAGGAAAACTTTAGAAAATAGTTAACTGTTGTCATATTAAATCAGCCAATTTGAACAAATAGTATTTGCAAACCTCTCTCCTAGTCTGAGTGGTTCACAAACCTGGCTGATGAACACAATCAGCTGCAGAACTTAAAATACCACAAAAATCAAATTACTGGGTCCTACCTTACGGGATTCAGTAAGTCTTGAATGAGCTACACAAAGTGGTGTTTTCTTTAAAGATTATTTATTTTTAGAGAGAGGGAGAAGGAGAGAGGAACAGAAACATCAATGTGTGGTTGCCTCTAGGGTGCCCCTTACTGGGGACCTGGCCCACAACCCAGGCATGCGCTCTGACTGGGAATCAAACCAGTGACCTTTTAGTTTGTTGCAGTCTGGTGCTCAATCCACTGAGCCACTCCAGCCAGGGATTAAGCTGTGTTTTTTAAAAAGCTCTCCAGATGACGCTAATGATCAACCAGGCGTGTGAACCACTAACATAGGTATTGTGGCCTTAATTTGGTGAACACAGGTCTATATTCGCAACTCACTGTCTGACATAAATTGAAGGGTGGTATTTAAATTGTTCAGAATATCCTAAGAATAGGGGCCTTTTAATTTCTCTTGGAAGAGAAAACTCCCTATTATTTGTAATTCTGTTAAGTAAAAACATAGCTAAATGCTAGAAATTGGATTTTCAATTAAAAACACAAGTTGGCTCCCTTTACATTGTGCGTTTCTTATGAACCTGGTTTGTCCCCCAGAGGAGGAGGAGGAAGATGAACATGACCTCTTTGATGATCCTCTGCCAGTACCTTTAAGGCACAAAGTTCCAAACCAGCAAAGTCTTCACCCTAAGGAATTTCAAATGAGTGCAGTATCACAAAACCAGCCTGAAAAACCAGGACAAAGCACAGGATGCAACAGAGCAGAGAGCATGCAAACCTCTCTTTGGGCAAACTTTATAGACTGTGAAGAATCCAACAGTGAAAGTGAGGAAGAATCACAAGTCCCAGCATCATCTCAAGGAGAGCCGTGTCCTGTTACACATCACCAACAAAAGGCAGATGCAGAAGTACCACAGTGGGAAGTGTTCTTTAAAAGAAATGATGAGATCACAGATGATGGTTTGGAAAACTTCCTTGCCTCCACGGAGGGAGGGGGCTCTCAGTCGCCAAAACTCGTCAGTGACTCTGATGGCGAATTGACTCCCATCTCCTCTCAGAACTCCTCCCAGTCCACACACATCTCAGAACAAGGAAGTCAAGGCTGGGACAGCCAACCTGACACTGTTTTGTTATCTTTCCAAGAGAGAAACAGTGGGGACGTGACTTCCTTGAACAAAGGTGGCTGTAAACCAAGAATCAAAGAGAATCTTCCTGCCTCTCAGATGGAACAAAGTGTACTTTGCCTAAAGGACTCTTACTCCAAAGATGTAACCACAGTTCCTAGTGCTGGAGAACCAAGTACTGTAAGCGGTGGGAAACACACACCTCAGGAAAGAGGGCTGCCAACTCTCAGCACCAATGCAGACTCACAGAGCTCCTCTGATTTTGAAATTCCCTCAACTCCAGAAGCTGAGCTACCTAAACGAGAGCATTTACAGTATTTGTATGAGAAGCTGGCAGCAGGTGAGAGTATAGTACTTGACAAGAGAAAAAGCTCACTTTTAGATACTTAAGAATTCATTCCAGAGCCACCACTAAAGAAACCTATACAAAGAGGTAACAGTCAAAATCTTAATAGATAAATTAAAATGCTCATATAACCTAAAAGAAAGGAGTAGAGGGGAAAAAAACAAAAAAAAACAAATACAATACGGTAGGACTAAATCCAAATAGATCAATAATTACATTAAATGAAAATGGTCTAAACACACCAATGAAAAGATTAGTCTGGAAAATAAAACATAACCCAACTATATGCTGTCAATAAACAACTCACTTCACATGATACAGGTTGGTTAAAAGTAAAAGGATGGGAAATATACCATGACAGCTGGAGTGGCAATAAAAGGTGCAGTTCACTAAGAAGATATGATTTTAAATGTGTATGTACCTAACAACAGCTTCAAAATATAGAGGCACACCTCAGAGATATTGCAGATTGGGTTCTAGACCACTGCAACAAAGCAAAAATCACAATAAAGCAGGTCACATGAAATTTTTGGTTTCCCAGTGCATATAAAAGTTATGTTTACAATATACTACAGTCTATTAAGTGTGCATAGCATTATGTCTAAAAACCCCAGCATGCTTTGATTTAAAAATACTTTGCTAAAAAATGCTAACCACCACCTCAGCCTTCAGCAAGTGGCAGCACTTTGCTGACGGAGGCTCTTGCTCGATGTCGACGAGAACGCGCTATCTGTGCAGCGCAGTTAAACGAGGTGTGCCTGTGCAAAGCGCGAACAACTGAGGAGAAACTAATGCACGGTTATAGTTGGGACTTTAACGTTCCTCTCACAGTAACAGTTAGTTTACAGGAAGTCAGCAAAACCATCTACCAAATGTATCTCATTGATACTCTATCCAACAACAAAATACATGCTTTTAAAGAGGACACAGGGCATTCACCAAGAGAGATCATATACTAGGTCATAAAAATAGTTCAAATTGAAAGAATAAAAACTTGGACCTATTACTATAAACTAATGGCTATGGGAAAAGCCAGCCCCCTACTTAACTCAAGAGATGTTACACAACTTACGAATGTTGGTGTGAATACAATGGCAAAATTAAAACTACAAAAATTAGGACAAAAGAAAATAATTAAATGGCCAAAGTATACACGTGTTCTGTGAGTCATCTTTCCTAAAGTCCACCAATAGGATATGCTTTTGCACAGTATATATGTGGATTTAATAAAGTTTTATTAACACATTAACAAGCACTTTAGTATGCTGTTTTGTAAATTAATGTAGCAAAAGCAGAGATTTCTCTTAAAACTAGTTTAAGTAGTCTCTAAAAACAATGTCCACCAATTCCAACAACATGATATGCGTTATCACTGTGCTGCAAGGTAATTAGGCCAACAGAGTAAGTAATGGATCCATAAGACTAATTAGGGAACAAGACTCACAGTTAGTGGGAGAGGAAGATAAATGGGGTACTCAGAGGAAGCAAAGCCAAGAGGACCAGGAAGGCAGTCCTCACTTTTCCAGAAGGGAATATTCCATTCCCAAATGCTGGAGGACATTTACATGAGGAAACACTAGACAGTGGCACCTCGACTTCACATTCAACCAAGAAACTGACACAAGAGGAGGGATGAGAGGAAGAAACTGGCATCATTATTAAGGGATAGGGTTGAGACTAAGGACCTGGTCATTTCTGACTGGTCTTTAGGACATGTTGGGTCACAATTTTAGGGAAGTATCTACCCTAAATTACTCAACAGTAAGTTTTATCAACATCTACACCAAAGGGAATGGTCTGAGCACCGTAAGGTACCTGGAGCAAAGGAGTATAAGGAAGGACACAAGGACTTTTATGGGAATGCTGGCCCCTTTTTTCCTAGATCAGCTGCTGCTCTGAGCTTTGGATAAAATACAGTCTACAGACTTAGTATACGGGGCAGGATTAGAGTTGTAGTCACTCCACTTTGCCCATCTCCCCTCTGAGTACTACTTCCTGAATTCCAAGGGAATATAAAGACTCTAGACAGAACCAGTGAGGATTACAAATCATTCATTTGTTGAATATCTGGTAATAACTACAATAGGCCCATTACTGAAACCCAGAGACTTCATATTTTATTTATAGCTCTAAAAATTAGTTATAGTTCATTACCATAAGTCATGTAATCAAATATATATTTGTATATACTGACACTTAAGATTTCATCTTAATATTATAGCTTATGATCCAAGGGAGGGGGTGGTGTTCAAAACATGCGTATAAACATTCTTCTGAATGTATTCTTCGCATTTTATGATCACACTATCAATTTAATACTGTATACTGCCACCTTTTCATCGGTATATATGAATCTAGCATAATAAATGCTGGCTGAATGAATTTAAGGGCTAAGAACACTGGAACGGACTTAGGTCACAAAAGATGTTTAAGTAAGTACAGTGTCATACAGTTGACCCTTGAACATGGGTTTGAGCTTATCCATGGACCCCCAAGTTGAAACTTGTGTTGTTCAAGGGTCAATTGTGTAAACCTGTACTGGTTAAAGTACAGGTACTTTATAAACCTGTACTTGAAGTACAGAATAATTACAGCTAATGCTTAATATGGTGCTTACTCTGCGATAATGCTTAATTCTTTTACATACTGTATATTAACTCCTTTAATCCTCACAGCACCCTTTTGAGGTAGATATTATTTGTTATCCCCATTCACAGATAAGGAGGCTAAGGCACAGAGAGGTTGGTTCACATAGAGCTAGTAGAGGGTGAAGCCAGGAATCCAATACAGGCGACTCAGGCCCCAGAGTCCATGCTCTTCCATCACCATGCAATAAAGCCTATCAAAAAGAGCTTATGAGTGGGCAGGATTAATTACAGTGGCTACTTGATTTTTACTTGAACTATAAAGTATAAAACGGAAGGAAAAAGTTTCAAAGTGCCATGATATATCAGAAGAAACTCAGTGGCTACCCACATTTGCCTTGGAGAAGAATCCAAGGCTTAGAAGTTTGTTTAAACTAACAGTAGAAATTGGTTTTTAAAAACTGCCCAAAGTTGGTTAAATTCATTAAGAATAGGTGTAGTTTACTGTCTCCCAGCTGGGTGATCTTGTTACCTAACCCGTTGCAACCTGCTTCCTCAGGTTTACTATATAGGGATGACAGCGCCTACTTCACAGATTTGCGAGAAGCACGTGATTACATATAAAGGCCTAAGACTTGCTTGAGGAATATTAGCTTTAATTCTAAAATTCCTTGGCAGTTCTAGGCAGTACTTAGCAAAATTGGTTTAAATACATGGTGACAAATAATGCTGAAAAATTTTACAAATATCCATCCACATTATGCTAAGTGTAAAATTATACTTTAATATCCAAATGTATGAACTGTGACAATACACTTTTTCAAAAAAAGTTTGAAAGGAATGGTATATAAACCTTTGGTTAATCTCAATAGCAGGCAGTTAGGAATACATAAGTATTTCCCCCCCACTTTTTGTAGCCTTCCTGGGAAAGACAGTAAGATAATCGGAAACAAAGCTAATACATGATAAATAGAAAATCAAGTGCCAAACTAAATTTATTTGCTAAATAAAAACTGTTGAACTATAATAAGTGCTGTTGAGATTTTGCATGTATGAAAAAAACCCCTGAGATTACCAATTGTGTATCAAAATCCTCATATGTAGATACTGAAAACAACAGTATTATTACAACTTGTTGAGTGGATTGGCAGTTTAAATTTGACCTAAATATTGCCCTTGAATACGTGCTTTATACCGAAAGAAAAAACTGTGACAATTTAGGAAACTAATGTAAAGAAGCTAAATGTTGATTTTAAATGGTTAACACTCCTAACAGCTTCATTTTTAAAGTTTCTATGATTTTACTGCCTAAGTTCAGCTTTTCAATAACATAAGGTTAAGACAGATAATTAAAGTCTCAAAGGCCCATTAAATTTGTATTACTAAGGACAAAACGAGTTGACTGAAAATAGCCATTTTCCCTTTGCCCTCCAGTTTTACATTATAGAACAAGAAGTAGACAATATTAAGTTACTAGACAGTAAAACACTGACTTTTTAAAAAAGAATGTGAAAATTGTATCTTTAAACTTACTAATTATAATTCAAAATGTGCTTGGCCACTGGGAGCAACCTGTAAAATCAATGATGCTGTCTCCCCCCTGACACTATGTTGTGACTACTGTTTCATAAAGAAACATGAAACGGCACCAAAAAATGTATTTTTTCTTGATACCTTCTGCAGGTTTTGGTTAGTAGGTATATTCTGAGGCTCTAACCATGTAAACAATTTACCCTATATTATGAAAGAGCAAAGTCAAGTAATATCAATATAATACTGAAGTGAAGTGTAGTTTCTCCCAAAAAAAGGTTAAGAGTTAAGAAGATATTTGAAATGATTCATTTTGTGAAGTCAGTTCAGTTTTACTCAAGCTTATTTTAGGTCATTAAAGTCTAGGGCAGTGAGCTTAGGAATACTGAAAGCTGGATTTATTTGCTGCATTTACCTTTATGTTGGCCACCATGATTAGAAAACCCAGAATCAGAAAGAGGTGAAAATAGTTTTTTCTGATTGTGGTTTTACTATGCAGGAAAACAAACAAAGCCAACAATGAATATATCCCATTTCAGTCTTCATAGTTTAAGTAATAAATGGTCTTATAATTTAGGCACACACTTTGGCCAAGCCAAGTTTAGCTTTATCACATTTAAAAAATTCATATATAAAATAAGTACTAGCTCAAAATAGATTATTTTAAAGAAGAGCTTGCAGGAAATATAAAAATAGTTAAATTTGGTGGGAAGGAAATGTTAAAATAGCTTGACTCCAGAACCCGTAGTGTTGGCATGTGGAACACAGTGGCTCTCAGGGGCACCCTGCTTTACTGTTTAGACCACAGGCACTAAATGTGGGTCTCCACGTAGCGCTTTTGAAAGGGGCCTTTGGAGCAGCCCCCTTCCTGTGCCTGGTACTCCAAAGCACCTTTTTGGTTCCACTGCTGTGTCATTTCCAAGAGGCCGTTATGGCTCTTGGAGACCTTTTGAAGACTTTTCTTCTACAGGATTAAAAAAACATTAAGAATTGCTGGTTCAAACATATACCCTTCAATAATGGTCTGACTTGCATCAAAATACGAAATTGAGCTGCAATTAATTTTTTCATGTTTAATTTTAGACCTTAAATTCCTGTATCAAGCTCTCAATGTTTTAATGAAAGAAGTAGAAAATAGGGTGTAATTCAGTATCACCTATATGTCTCCAATACAAGGACAATATTTACAGTAATAAATAGGTAAGCAGGACTAGCAACATAATAACAAAAATAGAACTTTTTGCCTAAACTAAATTAACTATTTCTCTAAATTCAAGGTGTATGGCAAGTTGAACGTTTGATCTTATTGTGTGACATATCAGATTAACACTTAAAAGACTGAAGGAGGCATTTCTCTATTCACACAGACTTCTTAAGTATGTATATGCTGACCTGTACTAGTTTTCCTTGCTTGTTTGATATCTAACCACTAATTAGGTATATTTCAAAATTGGTCTATGTGACCCTGTGTTCCTCTCTTCAGAAGCATCAGTAATGCATTTTGGCCAATGGTTTGAAACAGGCATTGTAAATTAACATAGAGTATAATCTTCATAATATGAAAAGGGTCCCAAATATTTATTTTAAAAATGTTAACATTGGAAAACAAAACTACAATTATCCTCAGCTCTATTTCCTGAAAATTCAGTTGAGGTACCCTCTGCAAGTCACAGCTCCACATCTGCATACAGTTCTCACTCTCTTTCTGGCTGGGCCGTAGTCAATGGAATCTGAAGATATGTCCCCAGAACCTGAGTATGTGGAAGGAGAGACACAACAGAAAGAGGGTTAAGACAATCCAGAATGAGTTTCAAATCTTCTATCAGCTTTAAATATTGTAAATGTGAATATTCAGAGACAAATCATGAATTTCCTTGAGAGAATGGTGTGGGCTAATAAGAGGTACAGTGAATGTGATTAGCCCATGTTTATAAGAATGGATTTCTGAAGTGATGGAAGTTACTGGGAAAACCCAATATAGGATCATTTATTTCTTATACTGTTTAAGAGCATAAAGTGAAATTAAGTAGTAACAATATGTAAAAGGCATCATGCTTAGAAAGACAATGGAAAGAAAATATTTATAGTATCACAATAAAGCAAATACAACTAAATGTTCTTTTTAAAAGTCATATTCCAGTAGGAATGGAGTAAGTTCATGTGTGATTTAAGTCACATTTTAAGTATTTTGAATATCTACCTCTTAGTAAAGATTCAGAAATGTAGGTTTACAATTTTTAAAATACAAGTAGTGTTGAAAAAAGATGTTTTCAAATAAATAAGCCTCCATAATGGAAGTTCTGAAAAAAGCAGGTGGTAATAGTGATGTAGAAGAAATGACATTACTCAGTTCAAGGTCAGGGAGAAATGGATTCCAGTTTTAGTTGATGGATTAGCTTTGAGACCTTGAGTAAAAAAAAGACACTCTTATAGCCTCATTTTTTCATCTTTAATATATCACTTGGTTCAGATGATCTAAGGCCTTCTCCCATTCTGCAACAGACTCTTTATACTAAAACAATGGCAAGGGAACTGTACTTGAAAGCCATACCTTTCATTTGATAATCAAAAGTGAGCTCTTCTCCAGCATTTATGGTTCTTGTGGAGAATAACGCTATCCGGGGAAGACGGGTATCAAGGTTATCAATGAAAACATTGAACACCTGAAGATTTGGGTCACACTAAAAAGAAAATGTGAGAACCCATTTAAGTAAAAATGACGTGAGTGAGCTCTTCTACATGCCATTTAAAATTTTCAGTTGTCCAGAGGATTTGTTTTTTAAGATATACTGGAAATTAAGTTGAATATTTAGAGGTCTCTGAGACATGCACATTTAAAAATACTGTTTTCACTTACAGAAAATTTCAGACATACATAAAACTAGAGAAAATAATATTAAGTCCACATGTATCAACTATGCAGCTTCAACAGTTATTTACATTTTTGCCAATTTTGTTTCATCTATTCCTATTAAAATTTTCTGAAGAATGTTACTGCAAATCCCAGCTAACATTATCAGTTCACCTGTTTATATATCAGTAAGGCATACTTAAAGAATTAGAACTGCATTTAAAAAGTCAAGTTAGAATTGTAGAACTCAAACTTCATATTGCATGGGGTTTCATTGCTTAAACTGGTGTTTGGAATTGTTTGATATTTGGAGAACTCTACACTCAATTCTGGAATATGTAAGAAGATCCAGGCAATAATACTCAGATACCAAAATAAGTATTTAATTGTCCTCAAATAAAATACATCTATTTTGAGAGTATCTCAAATTTACTATTAAGGACAAAATTAAAGTAAAAGTTTAAGTAAATCAGAAAGCTAACAAGGGAGTCAGAAGGTCTCTGGCATTTCATTACTAATCATAAATTAGTCTAGGTATAAAATCCATCGAAAATTTAACAGTCTACTACCTTATATGGTCAGCTATATAACTTACTCCTTGAAATACATTTCCTTTTAATCTATAAAATGGAGATAATATCAATCTCACAGGACTAATACTATGTTATCTACATGGCATGCATTAGGTGCCCAATAACTATTAAGCTCTCTTAGTTTTGGAAATAGTTTTTACAGTATAAGATTCTGGGATTAAGGTTCCAGCTGTATTCTAAGTTTTTTTCCGACACAAATTAAGAATATGAATTTATAACTTAGCCCTGACTGGTGTGGCCAGGTTGGGATGGTCCTGCAAAGTGAAAGGTCACTGGCTCGATTCCCGGTCAGGGCACATGCCTAGGTTGCAGGTTTGGTCCCCTGTTAGGGTGTGTTCAAGAGGCAACTGATCAATGTTTTTCTCCCCTTCTCCCTCCCTTCCCCTCTCTCTAAAAATAAATAAAATCTTTTTTTTTTTAAAGATTTTATTTATTTATTTTTAGAGAGGGAAGGGAGGGAGAAAGAGAGAGAAACATCAATGTGTGGTTGCTGGGGGCCATGGCCTGCAACCCAGGCATGTGCCCTGACTGGGAATCGAACCTGCGATGCTTTGGTTCGCAGCCCGAGCTCAATCCACTGAGCCACACCAGCCAGGGCTAAAAATAAATAAAATCTTTTCAGAAAGAATACTGCCCTGGCTGGTGGGCTCGGTGGATTGAGTGCCAGCCTATGAACCAAAAGGTTGCCAGTTTGATTCCCAGTTAGAGCACATGCCTGGGTCGCAGGCGGGGTCCCCGGTTGGGGTTGTGTGAGAGGCAACTGATTGATGCATCTCTTACACATTGATGTTTCTCTTTCTTTCTCCCTCCCTTTCCCTCTTTCTAAAAATAAATAAAATCATAAAAAAAAGGAAAGAAAATAAGTGCTAAATTAAAATTTAAAAAAATAGGCCTAAGCTCTGGCTGGTGTGACTCAGTGGATTATGAGATTGCCTGCGAATCAAAGGGTCACCGGTTCAATTCCCAGTCAGGGCACATGCCAGGTTTTCGGGCCAGGCTCCCAGTAGGGGGTGTGTGAGAAGCAACCACACATTGATGTTTCTCTCCCTCTCTTTCTCCTTCCCTTCCCCTCTGTCTAAAAATAAATTAAATCTTAAAAAAAAAAAAAGAAAAGAAAAACAGCTCTAAATACTTCAATACTCTACAAATTTTTAAATCTTATAAAAATGTTAACATGTTTTCATTTTAAAAGACTACAGCTATCTTTAGTTATATATCCTAAAATTCAGCTGTGTTAACTTCTGTATGAAACCTATATAATTGTGTTTCTTAAAACTTTCTACTTTCTACCCCTTAACTCCTCTGTTTATTAATTTCCTCCTCTATGAGGATACCTATCTTAAAATGTTGCTGAAAAGTTTAAATGAAGTAATATAAGTAAGATTTGCAAAATGCATGGTATTTGCATTTTGAGTTTTCCTAATACAGCAGTAGTCATGACTTAACAGCAGAGACCCTTGAACTAAAATACTCTGAAAACACTAAAAGTCTGTGGTTCAAATATATTATATCCTCAACTATGGAAAAGCATTAAACACAGTACTAAGTCAATCAGTCCTGTCTATACTTTAAGTATTTCTTACACTGTGATTCACAAAATGAGATACATTTCCATATCGAGCTGCATCCACTGTGAATTCATCAGATTCATAGTCCAGATCAAAGAGATATGTGATTCCTTTGTTGTCATATAACTGCCCCCGTCTCTCAGCTTCTTCACTTGTGATCACCTAAAAAAGAAAAAACTATAGTATGTTCTATGGCTATTGCTGAACTAAAGAAGCGCTCATCCATAAATCAATTAATCAACATACTGGTGCCTACAAATATTTAAAAAGCACACATCCACACAAATGACTCTAGAAGAGCTAGACAGAAAGAGGTGGGAGAACACAGGGAGGAGAAATGATGGTGTAAAACAATTATGGCTATTTAAAGAGGAATTAGGACAACTCAACAATTAACAAGTTGAAACCATGTAGTGCTTTCATTCTAACTTACTGAGATGTTAAAAAACGCTACAAAACTACAGTTCTTCATAGGATGTAACAGAATATAAAGAACTAAGTTTACAAGTATATATGCTTTAAATGGATATTTTTCATATAACTAATCTGTGTGCAGTTACAAATAAAAATTTATTACAAATATAGGAGAGAAGGTATGTTAAATTTGCAGTCAAATAACGGGAAGTTTCATTTTATAGAATAGGTCGTTTTCACAAAATTTGGCAGCTGAAAACCATCACTTACAGTTCTGTTCTAAACAGCAAAGCTTTACCACATGATCAGCTTAAGAAATCAAAAATGTCTAGTCAAATTTAGCTGCTGCATTCATGAAGCCAAAAAAGAGAAAAACTGTATAAGATCTAGTATCCCAAATAGTGATTTATAATAATCTGCCATCATCTAAAAATAGATGGATCAATATAGAGATCCAATTTAATCTTTAAATTAGGTGGTCCAATTCAAACTTTTAAAATGTCAGATTTAAAGCCCTGACATTCGCAGTCACACTCATGCTTTTCTAGTCACAGTTTAACCCACCCTTCAGTTTGAGGAAGTGTGGCGCAGTGGTGAAGTGCACTGATTCTAGAGCCTTGGTTTTGAATCCCGGCTCTTCTGGACTACTGTGTGACCTTGGGCAAGGTGCTTAACTTCTCTGTGCCTG
This sequence comes from Tonatia bakeri, assembly GCA_004024845.1. NCBI lineage: Eukaryota > Metazoa > Chordata > Mammalia > Chiroptera > Phyllostomidae > Tonatia > Tonatia bakeri. The sequence continues at coordinate 102,705 of PVIA01003060.1, read as the reverse complement.
TTTCCTTGCCTATAACAATGGAGACAAGGCTACTACCTCAGAGCTGAGAAAATTTATGTTAGTACATAAGGTGCTTAGAATAATATGTGGCACAGGGTAAATGCTACTTTTGTATATGTACATATATATTAAAAAATGTTTGGTTATGTAGGAAATAGTCTTTGTAGCTGAGTTACATAGAGTTTGGATTTTCTTATGGATATAATAAATGCTTTTATGTTTGTCCTACAACTCTTGGTCATAAAGCACTGGTCTATTATACAGTAGTTTTCAAGTTGAGACAAAATTGAGTTTTGGCAACTACATTTAACCCAATATTTGGTCAAAAGAATGAAGTAAATTACAATTTAAAAGTTTCAAAGTCAGCATGTGTTTAGACCTGATTTTCTTCTTAGGAATTTTGTGTAAAAATACCTGTTATTTTAAAATTTACAAATGCCAGTTCTGTGGACTATAAATAGGTGTTCATTGAAAGATGACTATCTATTTCATTTTTTCATATTGTTTATATTTCTATGCTAGTGGACCCCTCTCTTAAACCTGAAATTTCTGCATATTTGTAAATGATAGTATCAAAATTTACCAACTATCTGTTACTGAGGTAAACAGGTAACTTTTCAAAAGCATAATCCTTCCACGCACATTATGTGCTACGTAAGTTGAACGTACCTCTCCAACATATTCCATGACAAAACTCATTCTTTTAATCTTCACAAGGGTCTTTACACCCCAGCCACAGCCATTGCTAGTTCGAAAGATGCAAAGTGAATACTGTGTGCCTTTTTGTACAATCCTATTGGGACAGTCAGGTCCACATCGACATCTTGAGTTGCATTCATAAATAGGAGTACCAGGTGGGATTTTAATTTGTTGGTTTTTATTATAAGCCAAAAGAACTCCAGCTTCAGCAGGACAACATTTCTCCAAGAAGCAATCTGTGCATGAACAACCAAAGGTAGCTTCATTTACTAAGCTGATTCCAGCAGTGGGTTTGTATTCATTAATGTAGTAGAAGTCTGAAGGTGGGCCCTCTAAGTCAACAATATTTTCAACAAAAATCATTCCTTTATGATTTTTTCTTCTGTTGAGTTCATCTTGCCATCTCTGCAGAGCTATCCTTTGTTTAGCCTTCTTTACAATGTATTCAGCAATGGCAGGTTTCAAAGCTTTGTTATTGTTTAGAGTTACTGCTCTGCCTTTTTTTACCCGAGATAAATAATTATGCTTGTCATTAGAGAATTGCTGGAGTAGTAATGGGCACTTGAGATTTTGCAAAGGTTCCCAAGTATTTGTAGAATCTGGCCATCCTTTCCATTTTACAAGATAATATTCCATATCCTTAAAATACAAAAGAAAATGCAAATCAGATATGACAGTCCCAATTATTTAAATAATACTGTAAAGAGTAAGGTATTATCGTTTTTCTAAATAAAGTTCAGAATATATAAAGTCATAGATTTCTAGCAATATACAGATCATAAAAATAAAGCTATTTTTCTTTATATTATATAAAATACTTATAGAATTTAGATGTGGCAGAATATGCTTGACCACAGGCAAAAGAATTGCACCTACAGAAAAAGTACTGAAGTTCGCAAGTATTTTACCAAATGGTGACTAGATTAAACAAAAAAGTATTTCTCTTGATCATGCAAACAGCCAGTCCCAAAACTAATCTAGATGAGAGACTTAACTTGGCCACTGCCGATGCAGGTATCCTTTAGTAGGGGTGTCCAACCTTTTGGCATCTCTGGGCCACACTGGAAGAGTTGTCTTGGGCCACACACTAAATACACAAACACTAACAAAAACTGAGGAGCAAAAAAAAAAGGTTTTAAGTAAATTTACGATTCTGTGTTGGGCCACATCCATAGCCATCCTCAGCTGTATGCGGCTTGGCCCACAGGCTGCGGGTTGGACACCCTGCTAAAGATCTGTAACTTAATATTTTATACTAGATATGAGGGTAGTTCTATTTTTCAATGTCACGGGCACATAAAGCCTAGATGTTCTAGATATACACTGTCCGATATAGTCATTGGCCATATATAGCTATCGAGCACCTGAAATGTGGCTAGTCTAAATTGAGATCTGCTTTAAGTGTAATACACACTTTCTAAAAATATTGATTACACATTGAAATATATTGGATTTACTAGATTAAATCAAATATATAATTGAAAGCAATTACACCTGCTTCCTGTTACTTTAACATGGTTACTAGAAAATTTTTAATTATACATATGTAGGCCATATTATATTTCTATCAGACAGCATGATTCCAGAGAATTCTTACCTTATTTAGACTAAATCATGACTGGATTAGGTAGCATTAGGTTGGAATTCAAGCCACCAACAATCAAAATATTTTGCTTTATCCCTCATTCTACTGTTGACCACTAAGGTACCTACACTCTTGCCTTCCTACCCCAGTGACCTGACTGTGCTTTCTTCCGTTAAAGCTGGGAATGCCATGTTACAGTTATCTTAAAAGGTAGTCAAGTGTGTGTACAATCAAAAAACTTCTGAAGCAAAGTCTCTCAATTTTTATTTTTTGTCCTCTTGAATAACCAACATATATCCACGTGCTCTTGGGTAAAGTACCTTAAAGTTTTTATTATAAAGTAAGGATGACCATGACAGCTGCTTTATGTTCATAACTGACTAACGCTAAACAACCGGGAAGAGCTAGGAAATGTGGTCTCAGACATGTTCAGGAGGCACGAATCGGGCTGAGGAGCACTGAAGTGACTTTGAAGAGTGAGAGCTTATTTTATCCCCACTGTCTTCACCTCAGTGCTTTATGTATTTCTGTTCAATAAACAGTAATGTTTGTGAATTTAGAAAAACTTTGCTTCTCTATAAAAAGTCAAAATGTTTTTTGTTTAAAAAAGGTGGTTAAATTATGGTGTGAGAATATGCACCAAAACTGTACTTGCACAGAAATCTATATTGTGATTCCCCCAAAACAAAACAAGCCTGGACATACATTTGTCCGTCAGGTCGGCTAAGATGCAACATGGCTTCCTCCCTCCTGCCGGGTAACTACTAAAATGTGGGACTGTCATTAGCAGACAGCTGCTCGACAACACTGAGACACACTGGGCAGTATCAGACTCTTTTCCCCTTAAGTGTAAAAGTTTTTAATTTTTCTGATTCCAGAATAAAGCAATGCAACCTCGCTCGTCTTTTTTTCCTGTTACAGTTTTTCCTACTATAGCTCTGGGCTATGTCAAAGTTGTAGCAAACACTGAAAGAAACAGAAACACCAGCTTTAAGTCAAATGATTAAGATCATTCATCATTCAGCAAAACTAAAAACACTAACACTGAAGTTTGTTTTCAAAATAATGCTACTTGCATTTTTAGTGACTAAGTTTTGTATTTGACCACACTGTTACTTAATTTATGGAAGGTAAAGATGCTTACAAAACATGAGTATCTTTGCAAAATAGTGTAGAAATATTAGTAATATGTAATTTCTACTTTGTAGTTTTATATGCATATTTTTTAATCCAAAAAAGGTATTTCCACTCTGAAAAATAGCAGAACAAAAATGGTTTGACTTAATAAATTCAATTGATTCAATACCCTAAATTCCAAATAAAAGCCAAAGTTTATAAGACTCATATCTTATTCATTCTGATATATATCAACTCTTGATTACCCACAGAAATGGAATACAGTCATAGTAACGATCCATAAATTACTCTTGTATAATTTGGAATGCATCATATAAATTTTTCTTAAAGACATTTTCCTCCACTATCTTTATGTTAGGGTAAATTCATTCAAATATTTTAGTGTGGTGTGATGAAATGTAAATACTAGCCTTTAGGAGTAAAATCTCATTAGAAAAAGAAGATAGTAACAGGTAGAATAAGTAATGATACAAACCAGTACAATTTTAACTGTAAACACAAGTAATACAATACACACCAATGGACTATTAAGAGGGAAATAAAATAGGTCAATGAGGATACAGAGGAAGTAGAACAAACTTCACTGAGAAAGACTGATAGGATTTGTTAGGTAAGGGACAGGGCAGTAAGGCTGAAAAACATGAGCAAAAGCCTTCATGAAGCTAAGATTTGCATGAAGTATCTAGAAAACATGAAGAGAGAGACTTGGCTAGCTTTGAAGTTCAGATATTAAAGAGAGAGAAAAAACTGTAATGGCACCCTGATTGGTGTGGCTCAGTGGCTTGGACATCGTTCTGCAGGCCGAAGGGTTGCTGATTCAATTCCTAGTCAGGGCACATGCCTAGGCTGTGGGCCAGGTCCCTGGTTTGGGGGACATGCGAGAGACAACCGATGGATGTTTCTCTTTTGATTACATATTGATGTTTCTCTTCCTCTTTCTCTTCCCTTTCCCTCTCTCTAAAAACAAACAAACAAAACCTTTAAAAGAACTGTAAAGGCAAGGCAAGAACAAATTTAAGATAATCTTGGACACTTGACTAAGGCATATGAACTTTTTTAATAAGCTAATGTTTATTATTACAGTCCTTAGAAACCATGGTGTTTCTGTGGGGAGCTTCATTAAATATAAATACATTTAATTCCATACTGTTTATCAGGAATAATTTTACCATCTTCTAATTGCCCAGCCAATGACTCTTTAGTCCTCACCTTCTTGACAATTCTCCTTGGGCTTTACTGTCACGATTCTCTCGACACTCTTGTTCCTTTTCTGCCTTCCTTGCTGAGACCATATCCCTGCCCATCCCTGAAAATCTACGGAGATGCAGTACTAAGGGTGCTGTCCTTAGCCCCTTTTCATACTAAACAAATGTTTACCCCTTTTGAGAATCTGAAGAAAGATGTGGGCCTTTCCTTAACAAAAGTCACATATATAATATTTTGGGTGATTTCAGGATATTTGGATTTCAGGTTGAGAATTCCTGCTCTAAATGCTCTCTGTGGGCAACCTCATCACTTTGGTGGTTTTAATTATATGGTGATGACTCCCAAAATTTAATGGGCAACCCAATGTATCCTGTAGCCTACTACTGGATGTCTAACAGGTCCCTAAATCAACCTACCTACATGGAACTCATCATAGTCCTTCCCAGATTCTTTCTGTTCCGTGTTCCTCATCAAGAGGAATCTTACCTGTCTGCCTAGTCACACAAGTTGCAAACCAGGAGATGAATCTCGATTTTCTCCTCCTCAATCCAATCCATCATCAAGTATCTTTAGATACTTGTTCCTGTCCCTCTCTATTAGCTATAGTTATTTCAGGCCTTTAACTGGTTTCCCCGACTCCATACTGACCATAAATCCAATCTACCCTTCTTTACTAAAGTGTAGTTTTTTAAAAAATAATAAAAATCCACTGTACCAGTCATTTTGTTACTTTCTTGCTTCAATATTTTAATGGCTTTCCCGCTGCCTAAAGAATTAAATTCATACTTCCTATTATAAACAAAGAAGACCATTCTTGACTGGGTCCCTGATGGCTCTCTGTCCCAATCTTCCATTATGGTCCCATTCACACACCTCTGGCCACACTGAACTGCTATTAAGTACTTGGATGTAACAGGCCTTTTCATGCCCTCCTGTTGCTTCATTCATGAAGTTCTCTCATTAGAATGGCTTCTTCCATTTGCTTAATGATCCCTTGCTTATTTCAGTCTCATCTTTCATGTGTAGAAAAACATACTCATCTATAAAATTCAGCTCAGATGTCATCTCTTCAGTGAAGATGTCATCTCTTTCCTGCTTCTCTTGCTCAAGGAGAACTGATCACTGCCAACCTCCTGTGTTCCCATTTCTAACCTAAACTATAAGCCGTTTGTGGGAAGAAATGGAATCTTATTCCTTGTAGCCCCAGAACCAAGCATGATAGCCTACAACAGCTTAAGCTTCCTCTAAATATTTCTGAATGTCTAACAAAAATGACCACCAATTTGTATGCAAGATAAAAATTACAATAGTAATGATATGAGTCCTTAAAATACAAGCTTCTAAACTTACCCTGGAGATAGTGGTTTTCAGTATTTGTTCTGAAATCCACTGTCTGTAGCAGTAAGTTGTAGCAAGCACAAAAACTTTAAAAATATATACATGGGAGGACAGAAAACAACAAAAATCTACCCTCCCGTGAGCTGATTGTTTTCTGCAGGTTCTGAAGCAATCGCCACAAGCAGCAGTAGTGGTAGAATGGCCAGAATCTGATTATGGAAACACCAGTGTCCCATGGGAACACAGTCTGCCGATTAGAATGGTCCATGGAAAGCCACTGGATGTTCATGCCAGTAACTGACAGAGAGTAGGAGTTTTGAGACATTGTTAGAGGCCCAAGATGGACATATATGAGCAACATGATCTTGAAATAGTCCTTTCTTGTAGCTGTGTTTCCCTGATCTCTAAAATTTGAATCTTAGTGTAATGATTTCTGTTATTCCCATTCTTGACAAACCATTTTGAGTGCAATCAGCCTTTCAGGAATATTAACCTATTGTTAGATGTGGAATATTCTGTTAGTAAGTACCATGTAGTATAGTGGTGGTTCTAAAGACTCAGAATTACCTAGCTACTTTAAGGAGGCAATTTATCTCTTAATATTTGCTTATTGGGGGAGAAGCCCCACCAATGTACACGGGGGTTCTAGTTTTTCACTGATGAGCTAAGTATGTTAATAGAGTACCCATAATTTTGTTAGAAATTTCTCTGTATGAAGTAGTGACATGGCAAGAAAATGGCATGGAAAAAATCAGAACACTGAGCTTGACTATCTCAATTACATCCTTTAAGTTAACTGGAACCCAATAAACTCATAATAGTAACAACCTTGTTGGTTCCCCAGTTAGATTCTTTCCATTTCCTAAGCTGGCTATTTCAGACGTCCTCCACTGTTTGCTCAAGGACCCATCCCACTACTTTCCTATTGTTTTCAGTAGCACATGAACTTTGCTCCTAACGCAGAGAGAAAACAGAAACCACCGGGCATAAATTTCCTTAATTTCTACACTTCCATGGGCACGTAACTAGAGAAGAAGGTGAATGCAGATACAACAGGAGAGATGTACTTTCTTCATCAGCTATCCCTTCTCTCCTACCTCTTCAGCTTCTCTCATCTCACTAACAGTGAAACCTCCCTCATTTTTAAAAAGAAAAATTAGCCTTGGCTGGTGTGGCTCAGTGGATTGAGTGCTGGCCTGTGAACCTAAAGGTCACTGGTTCCATTCCCAGTCAGGGTACATGCCTTGGTTGCAGGCCAGGTCCCCAGTTGGAGGCATGCAAGAGGCAACAGTTTCTACCAGTATTTCTCTCCGTCTCTTTCTCCCTCCCTTCCTCTCTAAAAATAAAATAAAATCTTAAAAAAGAAAAGTAAAAAGTGAATTTAAACTAAGCCTCCTTTGAGATATAAATGCTTAAATATGTAAGCAATCTCTAAAAGATACAATAAATTACTAAAAGTTGAGAGACTGGAGAATAAGATTACAGGGGTAGATGATTTCAGTATATTGCCTTTTATAACTTTCAGTTTTTAAAATGACATGCATATATTACCTATTCAGATTTTCTAAAATTTAAATTAATAAACACCCTCATACCTTACATTGCCCTTTCTCCCTTTCTTCAAAACTGGAATTCTTGAAACAGTTGTCCATACCATTTAAATCTCTCACCTCCAATTATTCTTTAATTCTTTCTACTTTGGTTTCCTCTACCCATGCCACCGAAACTGTTCTAAGAGCATCCGCAACCCTTCTCCCATTGCTCAATGGGTACTGCACAGTTCTTTGACCTACTGGGCACTACTCTACTCTGCTGATATTATTGCTATCAGGTTTCCATGATTTACTTTTCCAGTTTTCTCCCTACCTTTCTTACTAGTTTGTCTCAGTCTCTGACAGTTCCTCAGGTGACCTCTCACCAACTACTCCTCAGCCCTTGTCTCTGCTCACATTTTCTTTGCTTGGATTACTGCAATAGCCTTTTACTACTATCAGTTCATTCATGGCATCACAGCCAGAGTAGTATTTCCGACACATCCATCTTATATCATTCACCTGCCCAAAACTACTGAATTCTTCCCTCCCTCTCTAAGATAAAGTCCAAAATTCTCTTCTTGGCCTATAAGGAATTATTACATTTCTGGGTCCTGTTTATTCGTCCTGCCTCGTTTCAATCCCTCTAACTATGTTCCACTTACACTTTCTATTCCTTGAAGTCAAGTTCTCTTCTACCTCAAGACCCTTCCCTCCTTATCTTTTCATTCTTTGGCACTAAGTTTAAACAGCAGTTTCTCATGGACATCTGTCTAGTCTCTGCAGGATAAGTTAGATCCTGTTACATTAGCACTTACCTCAACTTTAATTAAGTACTTTGTACAATGATATTTGAAGTTTTTCTACTGTCACTAAAAAGAAACTCCATAATACCAGAGACCTCTGTGTCATTCATTTCTGAGATCTCTAGTGCCTAGCATATGATGTGGAAGATGGCCCATTAATATCTGTTGACTTAACATATACCTGTATCTGTCCCTTCGGCTTCACTTGCTGTCTTTTTGCCATTACTTCAAGATCTACATTTCCAGCTAGTTCTCACTCTTGATTAGAACAACATTTCCAGCAACCTACTGGCCGGCTCACTTCAGTGTTCTCAGCCTTCTCATTCTTATTCTCCGAAGCCAAACCAGTCCTCCTGCCCTAACCCTCCTATATCCCTGGGTTCTGGTGAACAGTATTATCATCTACACTACTGCAAGGCAGAAACCTGTGTGTTCTAGATGTGGAACCCTCACTGCCAGGTCCCCACCTAACCGCCTGACCACTATACCACAGCGTTACAAACGTCACAACCTTGGTAACTAAAAAAAGATTTTACCTACTTCTCTTCATCTTCACTGCGATAACTTTAGTTCACGCACCATCATTTCTTGCCCGGACTGTGTAAGTGTGTGTGTCATTCCCCTTCCTGCCAATCTACTCTGCTCACTGAACAGAAAAAATTCTGTGAATTACATATCTGATCATGCCACTCTTTCTAGAATCTTTCAAATGACTCCCATTGCTTAGAATGGCTGAAAGTTCCTGCACTCATTTTTCATTTCTTCCCACTCCCATGTCATACCCTATTCTCTATAGTAAAGCCATAATCAATCATAACACTTGTTTGCTCAGTCCCTGCTGGACATCAACTCTTCAAAGAAGCTTCCTGTGCCCTGGCCTTGTGTACCTCCCACTGACACTGTAATAATGTCTGCCATGGCACTTATTGTACTGTACTGCAATGGATGATTTACTTGTCAGTCTTTCTCACCAGGCTATGAGTTCCTTAAGCTGAGGGGCAGTTTCTTGTTAATCTGTACTTTCCCAGTGCATAATATAGAAAAATGACAAGAACAGTGCTTTTTAAGTCCTAAACATAAAGCAATTAATTTTACTGGAGGTGTGACAGGGAAGAAGGCTCTATAATAAGTAGTAACCTTTCAGCCGTACCTCGTAGGTCAAAGAAGATTTTAAGAAGGAAAACAATAACATTCCAAAGACAGAACTGGATGAGAAATGCAAAAGGGCACACAAAGGTGCAGGACTGTTTAAGGAATTAGAATATAAGCCATGCCTGTTCTTAAGCTATGATTCCAGTGAATGCTTAGAAGAGTGCCCAGCTTATAGTAGGTGGTTGGTAAATCTTCAGAATTTACAAGTATTTCAATGTGGACAGAAAGGCACGAAGCTGGAAAGGTGGTTAGTGGCTAGATGATAAAGAACCTCAGTCCAAAGAGTCTCAAGCTCAAAGTGGTAGACAACAGGGAACCATTAAAAGGTTTAAGCAAGGCCATAATGCAGCTAAGAGCTGCGTTTCAGAAAGAGCTAATGAGTTTCAGGAATATGACCTTGAGACAGTGTCCTTTATTAACTGTATAAATGAAGGGGAAAACACAAGAGAAGGACAGGGTCATAAGGTCTTTCACTTGCCTGAATATCACACACACACACACACACACACACACACACACACAGAGATGTGGCTATAGATTAAATAATTTACACTGCCAGTCAAGATGGCAGAGTAGGTAAATGCTGAGTTTGATGCCTCCCATGACTGCATCAAAATTACAACTAAATTATAAAACAACCATCACTGAGAACCACCTGATGACTAGCTGAACAAAAGTCCTAGCACTAAGGATATAAAGCAGCAGCCATGATGAGACTGGTAAGAGGCAGCAGGGATGCAGGACAAGCTGGCCCCATACCCATGGTATGGCAATTCAGAATTAGGAGAAATACCTCAGCCACAGAGGTATTTGCAAGGGGAGAGCAAGGGGTCCCAGCCCCACACTAGGCTCCCCAGGCCAGGGCACCAGTGACTGGAAGTAAAGTTCCCAAAACACCTGGCTGTGAGAACCAATGGGGATTGCATCCGAGTGAAATGGAGGGCTGTGGAAGACAGAGGTGATCCTCTCGAGAGGCCCACCCACAGACGCACTCACTCACAAACCTGCTTGCTCTGGGTTCCAGTGGGAGTGGCAGTTCTAAGAGTGCCAGGGACATGCGTGGAGGAACTGAATTGACTAGCTTCAGGGCGAGGGTTGGAGGGGCAGGGGTTGGGGCTGCCCTCTCTAGAGACAGAAGCACTGACAGGTACCACTACTCCTTTGTTGAGGCTGCCACCCACGCGGGTGCAGATGGGTGCCAATTCTAAGCTCTCCATTCACCCTGCCCTGGTGATTCCTTGAGACCCCACCCAACCCAAGTGCTGGGCTGAGAAACTTCCACTGGCTTTTCCGCATAGGTGGCCTGCCTTGCTTCATGCTGCAGACTTTCCCAAAACCTGTCAAAGGTTCACAAACCTGTACTAAGCAGGGGCAGGCTGAGATGTGCCCCAAACCTCTTGCTAAGTGGTCTCAAGCATGGCAAAAGAAGTGACCAGTCTTAATTTGCCCAAAGCCTGGTATAAGTTGTGGTCAGTGTTGGCCTAAAATGTAGCTTCAAATAAGTGGCCATGAACCTAGCACAAGAGGTGGTTGGCCTTAGTTTATACTGTGGTGCCCATGAGAGTCCCAAGCACAGCACTAGTGGCAACTGGCCTTGATTTCTAGCATACCTTCTCCCAGGAACCTCTAAGCCCAGCACAGACAGCTACCAACTGCATATCACTTTGCAGCTCCCACCAGGCAGCCCCAAGACGGTACAAAGGGAGGCTGAACATGGCCTGCCCTGGAGTGCATCCCAAGAGCCTCCGAAACCAACACACCTGGTGGCTGGCTTTAGACCACACCAGAGCACTACCCAACCAGCTCCAACAATCAAAAACCTGAAGGGCAGATTCAACTGGCACCCACTCTGTGGCATAAGCCCCAATATAACAGCTCATCTGCTGTAGTCATGGCCATCCCTCGTATCCAGTCAGGCTTAGGATCAACCCCACTCACTAAGGTGCCAACGGTAATCAACGTTCAACTACAGTGGGGGGCACACACAACACACACTAGGGCCACTCCTGGAGCACCCAGCTCAGGTGAATAAGGAGACAGCACCACTGGGCCTCACGGGACACTGACTATATAAGGCCACCTTGCCAAGACTTGGAGACAAAGCAGATCTACTTAATAAAAAACACAAGGAGTCAGCCAAAATGAGGAGGAAAAAAACATGCCTCAAATGAAAGAACAGGACAAAACTCCAAAAATGAACTCACCAAAATGGAGACAAACAACTATCAGATACAGAGTTCAAAACACTGTTTATAAGGATTGCCAAATGAACTTAGAAGAACAGATAAACTTTATGAGAAACACATCAAAGAGATAGAAACCATAAAAAAAAGTCAGAAATGAAGAATACAATAACTGAAATAACATATTAAAGGCAATCAAACAGATTAAATGAAGAAGAGGATTGAAACTGAACTGGAAGACAAGGCAGCAGAAAACACCCAACTGAAACAGCAAAGAGGAAAAAAGAAGGATAGTTTAAGGGATCTCTGGGGCAACATCAAGCACACCAACATTTGTAACATAGAGGTACCAAAAGGAGAAGAGCAAGGGATTAAGAATCCATTTAAAGAAATGACCGAAAACTTCCCTACCACGAAGGAAATAGACATACCAGTCCAGCAAGCACAGAGTCCCAAAGGTGATGAGCCCAAAGAGGCCCACACCGAGACACATAATAATTAAAATGCCAAAGATTAAAGACAAGGAATCTTAAAAGTAGCTTGAGGAAAGCAGTTAAGTACAAAGGGAATCCCATCAATCAGCTGATTTTCAACAGAAACTTTGCAGGCCAGAAGGAAAGCCATGAAATATTCAACGTGGTGAAAAGCAAAGATCTGCAACCCAGCTTACTTCACCCAGCAAGGTTCTCGCCTAGAATTGAAGGAGTGATAGTTTCCCAGACAAGAAAAAGCTAAAGGTGTCCATCACAACTAAACCGGTATTACAGGAATTGTTAAAGGGACTTATTGCAGTAGAAAAGATAAAAAACACAAGTAAGAAAATGCAGAAAAGGAGAATATTCTACATGACAAAGGCAAACACTTAAAATTAATAGCTCAACAAACTATAATGCTAGTACAAAGGTTAAAAGGCAAAAGTAGGAAGATCATATGTGATTACAACAAACGCACACAAAAGTACAGAATAATGACAAAAACTTAAATGTGGAGGGTGTGAGTAAAAACTGTAGTGATTTTATAATGTGTCCAAACTTCAAACACCATCAAGTTAAAACAGAATGCTATAAACATAGGCTGGTATATATGAAGCATATGGCAACCAAAAACCAAAAATCTACAAGAGACATACAACAAATAAAGACAAAGGAACCAAAACACACTATAAAAAGGCATCAACATACAAAAGAGAACACAGTAAAGAAACCTACAAAGGCAACAAGAAAACAATAAAATGGCAGTAAGTACATGCTTATCAATAATTACTTTAAATGTAAATGGACTAAGAAATATAATAAAAAAACACAGGCTGACTGAACAGATTGAAAAACAAAACCTGTACATGTGTTGTCTGCAAGAGACCCACTTAAGACTGAGATACAGACTAAATCAAAAGGACAGAAAAAGATGCCCTCGCTGGTGTTGCTCAGTGGATTCAGTGCCAGCCTGCAAACCAAAGGGTTGCTGGTTTGATTCCCAGTTAGGGCACATGCCTGGGTTGTGGGCTGGGTCTCCTGTGGGGGTGCATGTGAGAGGCAACCACACACTGATGTTTTTCACCTTCTCTCCCTTCCCCTCTCCAAAAAATAAATTACATGCCAACAAATTGGACAACCTGGAAAAAATAAATTCTTAAAAAATATATAATCTTCCAAGGCTGAATCAGGAAGAAACAGAAAATCTGAAAAGCCTGAAAACTACTAATGAAATTTAGTCAGTAGTTACATTCAAAGAAAATTTAATACCTATTTTCTCAAACTGTTACAAAAAACTGAAGAGGAAGGAAAGCTCCCTACCTCATTTTATGAGGCCAGTATTACCCTGATACCAAACCAATCTAAGACATTACAAAAAAAAGAAAATTATAGGCCAATATCTTTGTTGAACACAGATGCAAAAATGCTCAATAGAAAATTAGCGAACTGAATTCAGCAATATGTTAAAAAGATCACACACCATGATCATGTGTGTTTATTCCCAGGATACAAGGCTGGTTCAATATCTGCAAATCAATGTAATACACCACATATACAAAATGAAGTATAAAAATCATATCATCACTAGATGCAGAAAAAGCATTTGACAAAATCCAACATCCATTTATGATAAAAACTCTCTGCAAAGTGGGGATAGAGAGAACATACTCAACAGTACAAAGGCCATATATGACAGACCCACAGCTAACATCATACTTGATGATAAAAAGGCAAAAGCTTTTTCTTTAACATCAGGAACAAGACAAGAATATCCATTCAACATACTATCGGAGGTCCTAGTCAAAGCAATCAGACAAGAAATAAAATGTATCTGAATTTTAAACTGTATTAGATTATTTGAAATTTTTCTTGTTTCATGGGGATTTTTGCATCTATGTTCAACAGGGACACTGGCATATAGTTTTATTTTTTCGGTAATGTCTTAGTCTGGTTTTGGTATCAGGGTAATAATGGCCTCCCAAAATGAGGTAGGGAGACTTCCCTCTTCAATTCTGTGAAATAGTTTGAGAAAAATAGGTATTAAATCTTTGAATGTTTGGTAAAATTTACATGTATGTCATTATTTGCAAATGATATACTACATAGAGAACCATAAAGAATACACCAAAACACTGTAAGAACTAATAAATGAATTCAATAAAGTAGCATGGTACAAAATTAATACTCAGATATAGGTTGTAATTTTGTATATCAATAATGAACTATTGAAAGAGAAATTAAGAAAACAATCTCATTTACAATTGCATGAAAAAGAATAAAATACCTAGGAATAAATTTAACTAAGGAGGTAAAAGAACTGTACTTGGAAAATTGTAAGACACTGAAACATGAAGCTGAAGAAGACCCAGATAAATGGAAGTTTATACAGTGCTCATGTATAGTAAGATTAACATTTTTTAAATGTCCATACTACCCAAAGCAATTTACATGTTCAATGTAATCTTTATCAAAATACCAATGGCACTTTTCACAGAACTAGAACAAATAATCTTAATATTTATTTGGAACCAGAAAAGACCCAATATTCAAAGCTATCTTGAGGAAAAAAAGAACAAAGTTGGAGGCGTCACACTACCTAATATCAAACTATACTATAAGGCCATACCAATCAAAACAGCATGGTACTGGCATAAAAACAGACACAAAAATCAATGGAACATAATAGAGAGCCCAGAAATAAACTTATGCCTATATGGTTAATTAATCTATGACAAAGGAGGTAAGAATATTCAAAGAGGAAAAGACAGTCTCTTCAATAAATGGTATTGGGGAAATTTGATAGATACATGCAAAAGAATAAAACTGGATCGCTTTCATATGCCATCTACAACATGGATTAAAGAGTTAAATGTAACCATAAAACTCTTAGTGATATTTCTTTGGATATGTCTTCTTGGGCAAGGGAAACAAGAAATAAAAAAATGGGACTACAGTAAACTAAATAGTTTCTGCAGTGAAGGCAACCATAAACAAAATGAAAAAAAAAAATCTACTGAATGGAAGAAGATATTTGCCAATGATACATTCAATAAGGATTAATATCCAAAATATATAAGAAACCTATACAACTTAACACCAGAAAAAAAAATCCAGTAAATTAATGGGCAGAGGACTTGAACACACATTTCTCCAGAAAGAACAATATGAAAGATGTTCAACATCACTCATCATCAGGGAAGTGTAAATTAAACCACTTCACACCTCACAAAATAGCTATCATCAATAAATCCACAAATGACAAGTGCTGGGGAGGATGTGGAAAAAAGAGAACCCTCACGCATTGGCAGTGGGACTGTAAATTGTTGCAATTAAAATAGAACTACAATATAACCCAGCAATTCCACTTCTGGGTATTTATCTGAAAAATCTAAAACATTAATTAAAAAAGCTATATGTATCTCTATGTTCATTGAAGCATTATTTTAGTCAAAGAAGCAACCTAAGTGTCCATTAACAGAGAAATGGATAAAGATGTGGTGCATATAAACAATGGAATATTAGTCATAAATTTTTTGCCATTTGCAACAACATGGTTGGACCTAGAGGGTATTGTGCTAAGTGAAAAGCCAGACAAAGATAAATACCATATAATTTCATTGATATGTGGCATATAAAAAATAAAATAAATTAACAAACAAAAACAAATGCATAGATACAGAGAACTTGATGGTTGCTAGATGTGAGTGGGGTTGGGAGGTAGGTGAAAAGGGGGAAGGCATTAAGATATGCAAACTGTCCATCACAAAAATGGTCATAGGGATAGGTTTACCAATTGAGATAAATCAGTGGAAAGAGAGAGCCTGATATAAAAAGACATCACGGATTAGGTAAAGTCCTAAAGGTAATGGATAACAAACAGGACAGATGGTGATACCTCTGGAAGTACACATAAGTGAAGATACAAATAACTGGTATGAAGGTAATTTGAGAGCTTATTTTTGAGGGATCCTATTTTTCACTGACATAGAAGAGGTCTGCAAAAAGAGGGTGAGGAATAGAATAAGAGGTCCAGAAAAGTACAAAAAAAACTGGGGAAACTGCTTACAAAAATGTGGGAGGAAAGAAACAAAAAGCTTATCAAGTATAATTGAACTCTGTGAGATACCAATAAGCATTATGGTGGAGCCAATATGTGTGATTATATGATTCAGCAGGATTGTTCAGGCCAGAGTTTATAAACTGTGAAGGCACACTGGGCTGTTTTGGTGTGGAATGAAGATTCTTACGAGGAGTGTCGGTGAAGTGCTTGATTTTAAAATCCCAGAGTGAGGAAGGCAGTGATACCAAAAAAGATGGATGTTTCCAAGGAAGAACTAGATTTAATGCCTGGATGGACATGGAATCTGATAAAGGAAAACAAAGACAAACAAGATTCCTGATTATCTGATAGAACGGACAAGACTAATGTCCAAAAGAGAATTCTTGGAGAGGGAGTAGGCTATACAGATTACCCAAAAATGTATTGTAAGATTAGACTGGAAAAGCTTAGGAGAAAAATCTTGCCATTTTTAAAAGGAATAGGAGTAAAGTATGTCCTGGAGAAGTCGTGACTTTGCTGAAGTCTTAAGGCACTAAACAAAGACTAGAAATGACTTTAAACTCCAGGCCATTCTATTACATCACAGAATCTCACTTGACACGATAGAGGAAATACAGATGGTGATGCTTTTTGAGGAGATTCAGTAACACTAAAATTGGTTTGAATTTCTAGGTTCATTTTAGGTGATAGTGGGGAATATGATTTAGGAACAGAATGAACCCCAGGAGAAGCCAATCTGAGATAACACATTTCCTCTGGTAGTCCACATGGAGATAATCAAGAGTTGGATGTAGAATGATATAAGCACCTTAAAATATTCTAATGCAAGAACATTTTATGCTTCAAAATCCTCTCAATGTTACTTGGCAATGTAGATGATAGGACATATAAATTATTATGGCTTAGAATCTTAAACATTAAGAAGAGCTTTGCTTACTTTTAAGGTTCTTTTTATCTTACACAAATATGAAATACTGAAGTTTGATTCTTTTTTAAGGGGCTAGATATTGGCCTTACCTTTACTACCTTGTAGTCACACAAGTATTCCACCTCATAATTGTTTAGATTCCTTTTGGTGATTCCAATCGATTTACATGTGAGCTTTTCTTTTCTACATAATTCCTGAAGAGTATCAAGGGAAACTAGGCAAGGCACACACCAAGCTACAATAAGAAAATAGAACTCTTTACTAACGAAATAGCTACTGAATAAAATAAAAAACGGAAAAGGAAAAACTTTACACTTCTATATCCCCACCTTTCTACTGGCAATTTCATAGGACTAAAAATTCTTATGACAAGAAGCCATTTTTGTGTCTTCAAGACAAAGTTAAGTATTAAAGAATTATTGTGCTAAATTGGTCTTCTTGGACTTTCTCATGCGTTCCTACACTACTGTGTTTAACTGATGTCAATTAATTTCTACTGAGCCACCTGAACAAAATGTTTCATAGAAACTCTCTGGAAGCTTTCTTAGATTACATATAGATCCAAAGGTCAAAAGGGATAATGCTTTTGACTTTTCCAGTATAGTCTACACGGGATATAATTGCTGTTTTAATAAAATATAGATATCTACGAATATACTTATTTTTAGAAATATCTTAAAGATATCTTAAAACAGTCTTGTAATTTGTTAAAAATTTAAGACCTTTTCTCCCTTCCTCTTAGTTGGATAATAAAAACAAATCTAACTGAAATATAGTTCTATAGTTACTCGTGCAACACATGTCCTACTTTTCCCAGTTTGCAATGTAGCATGAAATTTTAACTCCACTTATCTTGCCCACACTGCAATGTTATTATTATGAGGTGAGTAATCCCCAGAGTTACAATAAAACAATGGAGAGCATGTTGAGTTTTGCCATATTCATTTCCTATATTCTTTTTAAAATCAAGAATTACAAAACAGAGTATTCAATTTACGTGACCCATATACCAAGCTTGAAGAAAATCAGACACATTCATAATCAATCTTACAGTAAACCAATACCTTACTGTACTGCAGCAGATTTCACCCTCAAATTTCTGCTCCCACAGTGCTAATAAAATATGTTAACACAAACTGATGTTCAGAAACTTGTAATAAGCTTGGTTTCAAGGATAGTGTTATGGTAAGCACTAGAGAGGACCAAAGGTCTTCTGCCCCAGCCTTTGCTAGGCCACTTAGCTATATGACTTTAGCGAGATTTTCCCCGTTCCAGGTTTCAGATTCACTGAGAAAATGGGGGAGTTGAAGTAAATTGGGGTTACCAAACAAAATCTATCAGTAAACTCTAGCTTTACTTGGTAGCTCTCCAAGGTAGTCTCGATAACCTTTTGTGTTTTGAAGTAATTCAGAGACCACAGCTGCTCTTGCTAGATCCACTCTTCACCCTCCACTAACACAGGGATTTCATTGTCAGAAACCCTGAAACAGGGTTTCCACTCCCCCACCACCTTCCTACAAAGGACAATTCTAGATCAAGAAAGTAAAAGACATCTCCCTCTCAAAAAAATAACTGGGAGGAAGAGGGTGCTTGCTTTGGAGTGGTGGTTTGGGGGTAGAAGAGTAGAACAGAAATGAACCCTTAAATCCTTTCTATTAAAAAAACATCAGGACGTTTTGTGTAAAGTTAACCTGATTATGTTGATCGCATGCAAAAGAGGTTCCTTTAGGATATCTACCCCAGGTGATTTGTCTGCTGTTCCTACCATTCTCACCTAGTTGAAGTAACAAGAAGATTCAAGACACAACCCTCGATGGAAATGCTGTTGAGAGTTAAAAAAAAAAAAAAACAGGACAAAGAAAAAGGGGAGCGGGCATAAAACACTTTTGGTAATAATCTCAATTATCTATAATGTAGGGGGAAAATTCATTTACAAGATTACACATTTTATTTCGACCACAAAAACCTCAAAATAGTTCACAGTAACCTCAAGTGGAAAAACACCTGGGGAATAAAGACTTGATAATCTATGTGGAGAGGAATAGGCTAGAAAACACCTTCAAATTCTAGAATGTATTGCAAGTTCCAATCTTTTTCAAAGGGCGCACAAGAATACATACAAGTTCAGTAGCTAATTCTTTGGCGTCCACGCAAATAACACACAAGTTTCTGGTGGATATAAAAATGACCCCAGGCTAAAGGATACATCCTCCAATACCCACTTACTAGGATAAGCTCCGATGAGGAATTTCACCTCCTAGTGAGACCGAATTGGGGTGTATCCTCGCTTAATTTCCTTTATTAGCAGTCATAGGTCAGGCCCAATTTCTTTCTTTTCCTCTGATACTGAGGTCACATTTAAACCATCGGTACCCAGCTAAAACGCCAGCCCCAACTGTAAACGTCCCGCTCAAACCACCACAAAAGAGTCAAGCCACACGCGCGCCCACGGGAACACGACCCCCCTGGGGATCAGCCGGCGTCGCGGCGGCCGCCTGAATACCTCTACACGACCACCGGGAGGGGACGGGCCGCGAGGCCCAAGAGACCTCGGCGGGGCGGAGGGGGCCGATCCCGGCGGCCGGCGCACCGGCCGGGGCGCAGAGGGAAACTCCGGGGAGCGTGCTGGCCGAGCCGCGAGAAGGGTCAGGGGCCGGGGGAAAGGTGAAGCCCGCGGCGCGCATCTGGGGGCCCAGGTGTCAGCAGGGCGGGAGGCGGCGCCGCACTCGGCCTGGACCGCGCGTCCCGGCACGCTTCCCGGGCCTGGGGAGTTTGCCGGGAGAACGGGTGCTAGTGAGGGGCGCCGCTCTCTAGCCCTCACCTTCTCGCGCCTCGGCCCCGGCCGCCGCCATCTTGAAGAGCTTTCATTCAAACTGGCGCGGTCAGACGGGATAGTGCAACGAGTCTGCACTCCGCCCCTGCCCGGCTAGCACGGGAGTGGGGGGCCGGGCTGAGGGGCTGGACCCCGCGAGGCGTGCTGACGTCACTGGAGGCCGACCCCCAGCCTGAGCGGCGAGCGCGCCTGCGCTCCACGTCGCGTACCGGCAAGTGGGAGGGTGCCGGAGGGAGCTAGGGCCGTAGAGGAGAGGGTCTTGTAGGTGGGGTGGGGCGTGTCGGGGGTGGTATCCCCGGGCGCGGCCGGCGGCGCTTGGTTATCAGTCACCTCCTGTCTGGCTGGTTTATCGCCCAATCAAGAGGCACCTCAATCAGGCCTTCCCACGCGTTTTAGCTTTACATGGCATTACTTGAGCACTGTGCAAAATCCAAAACAGCGGGACTATATGGTGCATTCCCCTTCCATGCCTGTTCCTCGGCCACCTGAGCTAACCTTTTTTTTAAAAGATTTTATTTATTAATTTTTAGAGAGGGAGAGAAACATAGATGGGTTGCCTCTTGCCACCAACTGGGGACCTGGCCAGCATCGGGGAATTGAACAGGCTACCTTTCAGTTTGCGGTTCCAACGCCCAACCCCCTGAGCGACACCAATCAGAGCAGTGGACTAACCATTGTTATGTTTTCTCCCACGCTACTCAGATCACAGGCTAGGGAAATTGGCTGAACATTGGGGTCCCTTCTGGAGGGGTTTTGCTTTCTGGTCCAACTCACAAAGATTGATTTAATTGCTATGGGGTGTGGCCTGGACACTGGAATCTTTACAGCTCCCCAGGTGATTCCATTCTGCGGCAGTTTGAAACCACCGTTTAGGTCAGTGTTTCTCTCATACCTGAATGGGCATAGGAATCATCCTGGATTGTGTTAAAACACAGATTCAAATGGTAGATCTAGGCTGGGTCCTGAGGTGTTGCATTTCTGGTGAGTAGTGTTCCGATGATGCTTCTGGATTGGGACCATGCTGTTGTAGCGAGGCTGCGTTCACACCCAGGCCCTCTACTAGGATAACTCCTCTACTAGGACAACTCCTAATGGGTCTCTATCCTTCCCCACCCACACCCATTCTTCATACTGCATCCCTGGTGGTCTAAACCAATGATTTTCAAACTTTTTCATCTCACAGCACACATAATTACAAAAATTTTACAGCACACCAAAAATATACCAAAAATATTTTTTTTGCCTTTGTCACCAAAAAATAGGTATAATTTTGATTCATTCCCACTGGATGGCTATTGCTTTGTTGGCTGTTGTCATTTTTTTTAGTTGACAATCTAAGGGAAAAGTGCCCCTGACTAAATAATCAAATATTGCATGTTTTTAAAATTCTTGTGGCTCACCGGTTGAAAATCATTTTTCTAAACAATCAAAAGCAAAAATCACAAAAGAGTAAATTGC
This sequence comes from Tonatia bakeri, assembly GCA_004024845.1. Classification (NCBI taxonomy): domain Eukaryota; kingdom Metazoa; phylum Chordata; class Mammalia; order Chiroptera; family Phyllostomidae; genus Tonatia; species Tonatia bakeri. Next base: position 81,315 of record PVIA01003060.1, on the reverse strand, counting down.
AAAAACTTCGGTAGAAAGCAGTTTGCTGAACTTCTGGCCAAGATGAAGGCTTAGGTAGACACACTGTGCCTCCTTGCACAACCACAATAGGGACAACAACAATTTAAAAACAAAAAACAACCAGTACTGACAGAAAATTGAACTGTATGGAAGTCTGACAACCAAGGAGTTAAAGGAAGACACATTCATCCAGACTCCTAGGAGGGGCGGAGTCAGGCAGCTGGGGCAGAGTGGGCTTGTGGCAAAGCGATGGCTGGTGGACCCAGAGAGGCAGCAGGTTGTGGGGCGGAGAGCACAAGGCGGCTGGCAGACCAGGCAGTCCCACATTCTCTTGCAGATAAACCAGGCAAAATTGGGGAGTGGGGTGGACCACACAACCCAGGAGAAATGGAGCCGTAAAACACCAATTAAAAACACCTGTGGAGGTTGAGGTTTCGAGAGAGACTCCGAGCCTCACAGGAGAGTTCCTTGGAGAGACCAACAGGTTCCTAGAACATACACTAACACACCCACCTGGGAATCAGCACCAGAAGAGCCCAGATTGCTTGTGGGAAGCAGGGGAAGTGACTGAAATATGGCAGAGAGCAGAACAAGCGCCATAGTTCCCTCTTGGACCCCTCTCCCACTTACAGGGTCACAACACAAGGACTGGGTTGCCCCACCCTGGTGAACACCTAAGGCTCCTCCCCTCACTACTAACGGCAAGACAAAAAAAAAAAAAAAGGCCCAAACAAAAGGACAGATCAAAGCCCCAGGAAAAATACAACTAAGCAACAAAGAGGTAGCCAACCTATCAGATGCACAGTTCACAACACTGGTAATCAGGATGCTCACAGAATTGGTTGAATTTGGTTGCAAATTAGATGAAAAAATGAAGGCTGTGCTAAGTGAAATAAAGGAAAATGTACAGGGAACTAACAGTGATGGGAAGGAAACTGGTACTCAAATCAATGGAGTAGACCAGAAGGAAGAAAGAAACATCCAATCAGAAAAGAAGGAAGAAACAAGAATTCAGAAAAATGAAGAGAGGCTTAGGAACCTCCAGGACAACTTTAAATGTTCCAACATCTGAATTATAGGGGTACCAGAAGGAGAAGAGGAAGAGCAACAAGTGGAAAAGTTATTTGAACAAATAATAAAGGAGAACTTCCCTGTTCTGGCAAAGGAAATAGACTTCCAGGAAGTCCAGGAAGCTCACAGTCCCAAAGAAGGTGGACCCAAGGAAGCATAAACCAAGACACATCGTAATTATATTACCCAAGAGTAAAGATGAGGAGAGAATCTTAAAAGCAGCAAGACAAAAGGAAAGAGTTACCTACAAAAGAGTGCCCATCAGACTGTCAGTTGATCTCTCAGAAGAGAATTTACAGGCAAGAAGGGGCTGGAAAGAAGTATTCAAAGTCATGAAAGGCAAGGACCTACATCCAATATTACTCTATCCAGCAAAGCAATCATTTAGAATGAAAGGGCAGATAAAGTGCTTCTCAGATAAGGTCAAGTTAAAGGAGTTCATCATCACCAAGCCCTTATTATACGAAATGTGAAAGAGACTTATCTAAGAAAAAGAAGAAGATCAATAATATAAACAGTAAAATGACAGCAAACTCACAGTTATTAACAACTACACCTAAAAAAAAAAAAAAAAAAAAAAAAAAAAAAAAAAAAAAAAAAAAAAAAAAAAAAAAAAAAAAGAAACTAAGCAAACAACTAGAACAGGAATAGAACCACAGAAATGGAGATCACATGGAGGGTTATCAACAGGAGAGTGGGTGGGGAGAGAGGGGAAAAAGGTACAGAGAATAAGTAGCATAGATGGTAGGTAGAAAATAGACAGGGAGAGGGTAAGAATAGTATGGGAAATGTAGAAGCCAAAGAACTTGTAAATATGACACACGGACATGAACTAAAGGTGGGGGCGGAATGTGGTGGGAGGGGGTATGCAGGGTGGAGGGGAGTGAAAGGGGAAAATAGGACAACTGTAATAGCATAATTAATAAAATATATTTTAAAAAAGAAATCATTTGCCATCTACCAAGGATTTTAAAAATAAATTTACATTTAAAAATTACAAAAATATTTCAAAGCATCTATAGATTTTTGCAATATTAAAAATAAACACAGAACATTAAAGAAATTATATTTGTTTCCATTCTGAAATAGTGTCTGGCCATTACAAAAGATCTTTAGGAAGCCTTTAGTATCATGAGGTTTATTTAATATGTTAAGCAAAACAAAAACTTGTAAAATACATGGAGTTTCAACTGTGTAAAACATGTATAGGAAAATAAATATAAATTACCTGGGGATTATTTTTGAAGTCAAAAATTTTAACTTATCATCCTTACAAATTTAAGCAGAAGATGGGGGAAATGTAGGTATTTTCTAAGCAAGAAGCAGAGACTTGACAAAGACCTGGGGATAGGGAGCAAGGAATATTCAGTTACGAATTAGGAGGAAATGAGCAATGAAGCTTGAGAAGTGGACAAGAACTGTATCACAAAGAACGCCGTGTGATAGGGTTGGATAGAACCTTTTATTCCTCTTTATCAAGGTGACAGATAAGGGGAGAGGACTTGGATAGAGCCTCACCTCCTAATCAGGGCTTCTCTCACCCCTCTTTCCTAAGTGTACTCACTGTAAGTTCTGACGGCACCTCTCGAGTAACCATTCTTAGACAATTTCTTTTCTGGGTTTCCTTCTACCTCAGTGGCAACTCTTCACTCGCCTTTCTGGCTGCCTTTCCAGCTGCCTTTCCTCTATCTGACCCAAATGCTGGGGTTTCGCAGGGCTAAGCCCTGAGACATTTCTCTTATGCTCTCTCCGTAAATGACTGCCTCAGTTCCCATGGATTTAAATACCATATTTATCACCTTCATGCCTTTTGTCTCCAGCCTTGATGTGTCCTGAATTCCAGACTTTAATATCTATAGTGCCTAGCTGACATATCCACTGAGGTGTAGTACAAACACCTCAAATTGATAAAAATATGATGCTCATAAAAGTACCCTTGATTTTTGCCACCAAACCTGGTTCTCCCCACAAACTTTCTCATCTCAGTACACTGGCACCATCTACTCAGGTGTTTAAGAAGGAAATCTAGGTGTTCTTGAGTCACCCTCTCCTCACATTCTCCAAATTCCATTAGGAAGTCATGTCAGTGGCATGTCCAAAATATGAGGTCTGTCCAGAAAAAGTCAGGCCATTGATAATATAACAAGAACAGTTTGGGCAACATTGATATAAACTGACAGCCAAGGAGAGTGGACTGGAATGCGCATGTGTGAACAATGACAACTTCACTGCACTCGTCAGTGGGGGTAGTAGATGCTGTTGAGTGAACATGTGTACTGTGTGGCTGTCACATTCAAGATGACTGAGTAGAGCAATGAATCTGTATCAAATTCTGCATTAAGCTTGAACATTCCTCTATGGAAACTATTCAGATGATTCAGAAGGCTTTTGGGGACGATGCAAGGAGTGCAGTACAAATAAAAGTGTGGCACACACACTTCAAAGGTGGTTGAGAATCTGTTGAAAGTGATCCATGTTCTGGAAGGCCTGCAACAAACAGAACACCTGAGAATGTTGACTGTATAAGGGCTGAAATCAACAAACAGCAATTGACAGCACGAGGACTAGAAGCTGATCTGGGGATTCCAAAAACTACTGTGTCTGAGATTCAGACACAGGATCTTGGCATGAAATGTGTCGTGGCAGAATTTGTTCCACAGCTTCTGCTGCCAGAGCAGAAGGAACATCATGCTGCAGTTGCTAATGACTTGATTCAGACGGTTACCAACAAACCAGACTTCCTCAAGAAGGTTACAGCTGGAGTGAATCATGAGGAATCACTGTCCTATGTACAGTGTTTCTTGTATCTTGTATCCTCTTCAAAAAATGTCTCTATTTTTTATGTTACGTGGCTGGTACTTTCTTGTAGACCTCACTTCTGCCCCATTTCCCAATTGCTACTGCTATTGTCTCAGTGGTACAGTCCTTTTCTCAACTGGAGTTCTGTAAGAGCCTACCTGGTTTCATTGCCACTATCGCTACCCTCTGATCCACTTTCCACATAAGCACAAGTGACTTTAAAACATAAAGGAAAAACATTGCCTTTGCCTGCTTTTAAATACTTCCCAATGGACCCAGAATAAAATTAAAAACTTTGGATGGTCTATGGGGCCTTATGTGATCTAAACCCTGCCTCCCTAACCTCCTTTGTGCCACTTTCCCCTTTGATCATTGTTCTCTGGGACTATTTTTCACTCATCCAGAAATCATTTATTGTGCATCTCCTCTGTGCCAGACACTGCATGAGGGAGGTGCTGGGAATGGAACAGTGGACATGAGAGAGAAAGACCTGGGAGGAACAGATTAAATGGACAAGGAAATAAGTAACTTAGGGCAACTCTAAACCACTTCCCAGCTTAGAGGATATGCTCCCTGGTTCTTCACGTGACTACCTTCTTATCACTTGGGTCTCAGCTTAAAGGTCACTTTTTCAGAGGTCACTCTTGGTTGTCCTATCTAAAGCAGGTACTTCCTATTTCCATTCTCTCTTCTTTGCTCCCTTAAATGAACTTATCAAAATCTGCAATTATCTTGTCTATTTTGGGGGGCCTACATCAGTAAAAATTCATCAGAAAAATTCACCAAGAATTTCATCAGAAAAATTCATCATGAATTTCATCAGAAATTCATCAGTTTCAGTAAAAATTCACAAAACAAATGTATTAAACTCTTTTGTAAATCAACTGTTTCCTTCATTTTCATAGTCTCAAATCCCATTAATCCCAGGGAATAGATTAGGCCTTGTTTCTTCAACATGCATCACTGTGTCTACTGTATAGAGCAGCAACTCTCAAAGTGGGGTATCGGGACTTGAAGCCCTTCAGAGGCTCCTAAGTTCAAAACTATTTTCGTAATACCAAGATGTCCCCTGCCTTCTTTATTCTCCTTTCATGAGTATAAAGTGAGGTTTTCCAGAGGTACACAACTTGGATATTGCAAACAGATTGAAGAAGCAGGTACCAGAACAGAGCTACCTTTGTAAGTCAGATACAACAAAGGTTTCATAAAATATAAAAAATGCCAGTCCTTTTTTGTGGAAGTTATTTTCCATAAAATGTTTTATTTAAAAGTGAATAGTTATTTTAAGTTTCTTGGTTTTAATTTCTATATGGTAAAAGTAATATATTTATCACTAATATAAACAAATGCTCTTTTGGTTCTCTGTTATTTTTAAGAGTGTAAAGGAGCTCTGAGACTAAACAGTTTGAGAATTTTGGTAAACCCTGGCTGTAAGTGGAGAGGAAAATTAAAAGCAACTGAGAGACATACACACCAGTGGCCTCAAGAGAAAAATAAGGTATGCCTGTACCGCATAACTTTTTTTCATAAAGACCATTGAAAACATGAGGTCCATGAAGTGTCTACTCTTCCATTTAAATAAATATTCTTCTTCAAGAGGCAGTGAAGAATCTATAACAGACACTGGAAATGTGAATTTAATTGAAATAATGTACATGCTTATAATAGTAAGCAATCAAAAAAACTGTTTAGAAAACATCTGAATATTAGTTCAAAATTCACTGTTTATTTACTTTGAGACCTTGGGTAAATTATTTCACTTCTTTGAATCTACTTCCACATCTAGACCACAGAAATACATGCCATAGTACTCTCTATGTATTGCAACTACTCATGGAGTTGTGGGGAGATGAGAATTAAAAAAGATAATGAATAAAAGCAAATAAACACTAGTGTTGTTACACGTTACATGGCCACTTGCTGCAGAAACCCTGATACTTCCCCATAGGACCTGTACTCGGATAATCACTCTCCACATGTAAAGGCTTTCCGTTTATGGCGACACATTCTGTGGCCTCCCAAGACTTCCACAGTAGTATATGGGCATTTCTTTCTATTTTTATATATGGCCCTGTTCTTTAGGCAATGTCAGATGTGTAAATAGGCAAAATTATGGCAATTTGACAAAAGCCTTTTGCTGGTAAAAATGCTCAAGTTTTAAATATATATGTGACACTGTAAAAATAACTTGCATATGCATGAAAAGATTACTAAATTGTTTATCAAAAATAATAGTTGTTGCTTTGCGAGGTAGAATATAGGATATTTTATATTTTCTTCTTTTTTAGTATTATAACTAACATGTATCATTTTATGATTACAAGAATGTTAAAGCTATTTTCACCTTGAAAAATAAAAAAACACTAGAAAAATTAATTGGAGAATCTTACACAAATTCAAAAGAAAATAACTTGTCACCTGAGGACGCAAGAAAATTTGGGAGTATATTTCATTAGGTAACAGAGCACTTTTGATGATAATATCAAATTTGGCACATTTTTGGGAAAAAACATACAAATCTGACCAATAAAATCAGAAGCAGTGGTATTTCTTTGTTTTTCAACAAACCATAAAATATGCAGGAGATGTCCTTACTGACCATGTTCCCAATGGACACAAAGATGACATTGTTATTTTTTCTTCCATGTAATTCACTGACTTGATAGACACTTACTGAACCCTATGTCAGGTACTATTCTAAGGGCTGGGACACAATGATCACAGAGACCGAGAGTCTCTGCTCTTACAGTGCCTAATAATCTAGTGGAGGGAGCAGTCAAATCAGTAAATTATTAATGGGTATAAAAGAAAACTTTTTCTTGTATCTTTTTTTTTTAAAACTAATCCTCACCTAAAGATATGCCTATTGATTTGAGAGAGACAGGAAGGAAGAGAAAAACATTGATGGGAGAGAAACATCAACTGGTTGCCTCCTGCATGCACCCCAACCCAGAATTGAACCTGCAACATAGATACATGCCCTGAGCAGGGATCAAACCTCCAATCTTTTGGTGTATAGGATGACACTCTAACCAACTGAGCCACCCAGCTAGGGCAAAAAGAAAACTCTTGAATAAACCCTTATGATATTTGATTCTACAAGTTTCAAAATCTACTCAGCGGGTGACAAACTTTTCTGTAAAGGGCCAAACTGTAAATACTTTAAGCTTTGTAGGCCACAGTCCTATTGCAACTATTCACTCTATCATCACAGTGTGAAAACAGCCACAAACAATATATACACAATTCAGTGTGGCTATGTTCTAATAAAAATTTATTTACAAAACTAGGCATGGGGTAGAACTAACACACTGGCCATGGTTTGCTAATCCCTGATCTAATAGTAAAAAGAGCTAACACTAATTTCAAAGTAAAATCTTAATACACTTTTCCAAAGATAACTGAAAGCATTTAGACTTAGCAGTTCAACTACCTGAGTTGGTATTTTCCTGTTTTCTGAAAACTTAATGACTTACACATATGATTATTTTATTTCAGTTTTTCTAACTTGGAAAAAACCCTAAGATATAACTAAGTACTCATCCTTAAGAAGATACGCCTAATCAAAAGGCTGCTTCTTTTTGAACTTAAAATCGTATCTGAGTTCTCTTTGTGCTTCTGTCAATAATCTGACGCAGAGTAATCATAAAAAAATTTACTTTTGGTTTCTGTATCTTTAGAAAGATACTGTCATCTATCTCCATAAAAACTAACTACACTAATAAAGCACATCCGCAAAGTCTGAACAGGTAAAAAACAAAACAGTTTTTGAATTTTGCCACAGAGTAAAGGTATTTCCTCTTCTCAACTTTACTGGGCCTTTGGAGAGAAATAAGTGGAAAATCCTCTGTTGGTAATAAGATCTGGAGTCTAATGTGCGCTACTCACCTTCCACCTGTTTCCTCAACATCGGCAGCTTACTTGTTTTCTTTTACATAAAGAATAAGCTTTTTCTTTAGTAACCCACTTTCTTTTGTCCTAGTGAATATTTTCTGATGAATAGAATGTAGCTTGCTCTCTTTAAAATACAAAAAAAATTTTACTTCAAAAGAACCTTATGTTTGTTTGTAAGAGGAAACAGTCAAGCTAAATAAAACTTTAGAAAGAGAAGTCTAATCTTCGGGCCAAGATGGAAGTGTAGGTAGATACCCTTTGCTTCCTTCCACGACCAAAAGAAGGACAACAACCAATTTAAAAGCAAAAAACCACCAGAACTGCCAGAAAATTGAACTGTATGGAAGTCTGAAAACCAAGAAGTTCAAGAAGAAACATTCATCCAGACTAGTAGGAGAGGTGGAGACAGGCAGCCAGGGCAGAGAGTATGGGCAATGCAACAGACTTGGCTGGGCAAGGGGGCAACTGGTGGACTGGGTGGTCCCACATTCGTGTACTCATAAGTTGGGAGGAACAACGGGGGAGCGAGACAGCCCGCACAACCCAGGGTTCCTGAGTGGGAAACTAAAGCCTCAAAACCTTCAGCTGTAAAAACCTGTGGGGGTTGCAGCAGCAGGAGAAACTCCCAGCCTCACAGGACAGTTCACTGGAGAGACCCACAGGGTCCTAGAATGTACACAAACCCACCCACCTGGGAATCAGCACCAGAAGGGCCCAATTTGCTTGTGGGCAGAGGACGAAGCGACTGAAAGCAGGAAGAGAGCTAAGCAAGCAGCATTGTTCCTTCTTGGACTCCTTCCCCACATACAGCACCACAGTGCAGTGATATGGTTGCCCTGCCCTGGAAAATACCTAAGGCTCTGCTATTAGTATGTAACAGGCATGCTGAAACAACAAAATATGGCCCAAATGAAAGAACAGACCAAAACTCCAGAAAAAAAACTAAGTGATGAAGAGATAGACAATCTAGCAGATGCAGAGTTCAAAACACTGACAATCAGGATGCTCACAGAAATGGTTGAGTATGGTCGCAAAATAGAGGAAGTGAAGGCTATGCAAACTGAATAAAGAAAAATATACAGGGAACCAACAGTGAAGGGGAGGAAACTGGGACTCAAATCATTGATTTGGAATGAAGGAAGAAATAAACATTCAACCAGACCAGAATGAAGAAGAATTCAAAAACACAAGGAAAGGCTTAGGAACCTCTGGGACAACTTTAAAGGTTCCAACATCCAAATCATAGGGGTGCAAGAAAGAGAAGAGGAAGAGCAAGAAATTGAAAACTTATTTGAAAAAATAATGGAGAACTTCCCCAATCTGGCAAAGGAAATAGACATCAAGGAAGTCCAGGAAGCTCAGAGAGTCCCAAAGAAGTTGGACCCAAGGAGGAACACACCAAGACACATCATGTGGCGGATCCTGGCCTGCAGGATCCAAGTATGTTGTGGCTGCTCGTGAACAAATTCACATGGACTACAGAAGTCCCATGGAGAAAAAGGGATGGCGTGGTCACTCTCTAAGAGACAGAGAGGGCGAGAGAGCTCAGTCCCTGCCTGGACAGGCTTTTATTGCTTCTCTGGGCACATTATATTGAGGATGGTCCTCATTTACTATGCACAGGTTCACTGCAGGGGATTACCTTTTACAGATAACAAAGGAAAGAATGCTGCTAATTACTTCAAAGAGAAGGATGTTGCAGATCAAGGGGGAAAGTGGTTGAACCAGTCACACTCCAAACTTGGGAGGTTTAGCTCAGATTTTAGGAAGTTGCAGTAAGTCCTTGCTGCCTCAATTCAGGGTGAGGCACTTTTACCAAAAGCAAGTCTCATAGCAGTCTAGGTACAATGCAGGCCTGATTCCCCATGGGAAAACCTATCCATGGGCGTGGTCCTATGTGCCACTCGCTCCCCACTGGTTTTCCATGTGAGTGCTGAGCTACATTTCCACACCACGCAAAGTGGTTCCCTACAACATCATAAGTAAATTACCCAAGATTAAAGATAAGGAGAGAATCTAGCCCTGGCTGGCGTGGCTCAGTGGATTGAGCGCGGGCTGCAAACCAAAGTATCGCAGGTTTGATTCCCAGTCAGGGCACATGCCTGGGTTGCAGGCCACAGCCCCCAGCAACCGCACATTGATGTTTCTCTCTCTCTTTCTCCCTCCCTTCCCTCTCTGGGGATAAATAAATAAAATCTTTAAAAAAAAAAAAAGATAAGGAGAGAATCTTAAAAGCAGCAAAAGAAAAGGAGATAGTTACCTACAAAGGAGTTCCCATAAGACTATCAGCTGATTTCTCAAAAGAAACCTTACAAGCAAGAAGGGGCTGGAAAGAAGTATTCAAAGTCATGAAAGGCAAGGACCTACATCCAATATTACTCTATACAGCTAAACTCTCATTTAGAATGGAAGGGCAGATAAAGTGCTTCTCAGATAAGGTCAAGTTAAAGGAGTTCATCATCACCAAGCCCTTATTATACGAAATGTGAAAGAGACTTATCTAAGAAAAAGAAGATCAATAATATAAACAATAAAATGATAACAAACTCACAACTATCAACAACCAAACCTAAAAAACCCCACCAAAAACAAACTAAGCAAACAACTAGAACAGGAACAAAATCACAGAAATGGAGATCACATGGAAGGTTATCAGCAGGGAAGGGGAGGGAAGAGCATTGGGGAAAAGGTACAGGGAATAAATGGTACAAAATAGACAGGGGAGGTTAAGAATAGTACAGGAAATGGAGGAGCTGAAAAGCTTGTATGTATGACCCATGGACATGAAGTAGGGGGGGGATTTCTGGTGGGAGGGGGGTGCAGGGAGGAGGGGCAATAAAGGGGAGAAAAAATAGGACAACTGTAACAGCATAATCAATAAAATACACTTAAAAAAACTATAGAAAGAAAAAATTAAAGTAAAAGCACGGCCCCTATATTTCCCTTCACAAAAGAAACCACTGTTTAAGGAGTTTGCTGTTTAGTCTTTTAGACTTTTCTACATGCCACATGCACATCCATACACAATTGTTGAGTTTATGAGTTCACTTTTATCTTTTAAGCAAAAATGGCATTTTACTTCGTACTTGGTTCTGAAATTTTTTCATTTAATACCAAAGGCTTTTCAATTGTTCTTTTAGTTAATCATCTAATAATAGTAGACTTTTTAAAAGTTGAAGTTACAGAAGCAAAATAGTTTTAAGAACACAATGTTAAGTTCCCAGTAAAATGCTCTTCAGTCCTCTCAATTTAATTTTAAATACTTTCATGACAGAAAAAGTTCCTTATATTTCCCACTAATGATTCATCTTAAATAGGAAACAAAAGAGTTGCAACATTTATCAATATATTGTAGTTTAATAGAAACATAGATGATACATACAGTTCATCCAAAAGTATTTTAATATAAACATCACTTACAAACAAAACCAAATAATGTTGACATTTTAGTTCTAAAAAAAAATGTTGTTTTAAAACACTAAGATGCCACCTCAATAGTGACCGCTTCACATTTTCCAGTCTCTTGATCTGTGCACGTCACATGTAAAGATCCGTCCCTAAATGAACAGAAAACAACACTCCATAAGCTCATTTTATAAAAACAGAAAGTCCTTAAGAAATTAAACTAATTAATAAAGAAGAGAATTTTAATTTTTGAAAGAAGAGTATTAGGATAAGGAAGAAACACAATTTCAGTGTCTCTAAATTTAGTATCATATGGTATAATTATGTAGTTTTTTAAAAAAATTTCCTCCTAGACCACTGAGGCAACAGCTGGGGTTCCTTGAAAACCCACGATGATGAAGTCTTTAAGATACAGACTTTGTTCCAGCTCAAGATGCACCATTTCAAGCCCAGGCCCAGGCAACCCTTACCCTAATAAATTCAATATTCTCGCTAAGTATGGTCTGTAATTGTTCTGAATGTTAATTTTAAAGCGACGTACTTACAAGACATATTGGTAAGTATGAGCTGCTGTTAGGGAAATGGTAACAGCTGGATTTACGCAGTAATTTATTTCCTAGAGATTTTCTGTAGCAACGTTGAATTAAACTTATCCTTTCACAGGACAAATCATATGAATTCTATAAATCTTAGAAAATTATATTTAAAATTAATAAAAATTATATCCCAACTTGCATGAAACAATCATAAAAAATTTAGAATACATATGGCCTGAGATATACTTTTCTTTGTAAAATACAGTAATTCTGCAGGGCAAAAAAGAAATGTAAATCACTAATAAAATATTTATAAGTTTTGACTAAATGATTTCCCCAGAAGGACAATGGCTGAAGAATCAATAAACTAACAGAAAAGGTCAAGTCTCAAGTAAATTTTCTTAGCATCAGAAGTAGTTAAATTTTGTACCTTTTCATAGTAAGAACAGCTAATATGTCATGTAATCCATTTTCTTTTTTATTTAAATCCTGGAGTATAACCTGTTTATACGGGAACAACACAAAGAGGATTCAGTACTTTGACATATTAATAAACAGATGCATCCATTATTCCAATGGACCAAATCCTACTTATTACTGAAATAAAACTTTTAAAATAAGGCAGTTTTCAATTTTCCTACCAGTTATCAAAATTCAGAAAATTAAGCATTCTTAACTACAAAATGAAAAATCTCCTCCAGGAGGGCACAGAAGATAACTAATATATTTGTCCCTCTTAAATGCCATGTCCTACATTAAAATGATTGCAGACTACTCTTCTTTTTAGTAATTAAGCCATACCAGTAACATGCAAATTATATTTTGGTAAGCCTTCCACCTATACTTTTAAAAATGTAAATGTTTTAAATTGGAAAACATAGTTGAAAGAAATCTGTGGCAAATTCTTTTGCACAACTAAGATTACATTTATAAGTTAGAGATACTAATGACTTTACCATAAAACTCCTCAGTTTCCCAAAGACAGGTAAACTAATAAACCAAGTTTGGAAGTAACTTTTCAAATTCTGTCATTATCAAGTTTTATGACCTTAAGCATGGCACTAAGAATCTTGCTTTACTCATTTGTAAAAGGAGGACGTTTGAACAGATGGCTTCTCTAAGATTCTCTTTCCAAATTTAGTGTGACTCTTTCCCTTCTGACATCTCTGTGTGTGTACATATGTGTATGTCTGGGTGTGTGTGTGTGTGTATTATATAAAATGCTGATAGTAGTTGCAGAGTCTCACAGCAGTATGTGAAGATAAAGGTGGTAAGTGTATGAGAAAGAGAAGTTAAGGGAGTACCAAGACTGCCACCTGAGGTTAGAACTGTGCTATACAGGCAAGTGCTTAGACAGTAACACACAACAAAAACATCTGGATGAGCTTTTGAAACCTCTACTAGTTGAAGGAGCCCTACTCCAGTAGATTTTAAGATGTTAAGCCTGAGGTGGAGTCCAGGCAAGTTATATATGTGTGTTTTCATTATTCTTTTGTTGAAATCAGAAAATAGTTATAAAGCTGAAGATACACATTCTCTTTTGTCTCCTACATTTGTTTTATTTTACATAAAAATAATTCATGCTCATGTCCTGTGATGTTTATAAAAAATTCAGTGTAAAGTGTTAAAAAGTAAAAAACAAAACAAAAACAAAAACAAAATATCCCGAAACCCTCTTGGTATCTTCAGAACTATCCATGTTAACCTTCCTTAACAGTTAATGCCTATAGCTATCTACGTACTTCCACACACCTACCCCAAACACCTCTTCCCTCACACGGACGCATGCACTCAATCTTTTTAATGAAACAAACGTTGTCCCATGATGAATATGGTCCTGTAGTCCTTGTGTGTGCGTATTTTCATGTAACCATATTTCTTGGGCATGTTCTAAGCAAATAACATTGCTCCTCTCACTCTTTTAAAATGATAAGAGGGGACTATATAGTATGAAATGTGTGGTATTTTGAAAAGCAAACTTAACCCTCATTCAGAAGCAACATGGTTTAATGGAAACAACATGGCCCCTAGTATAAAACCAACCTGAGGACAAATCAGCTCAACCAAGAAAATAAGGTGTTTACTACCATAAGCCTGTTTCTTAATCATCTACAAAATGCACATAATGTCTACCTCATAGCATTTTGAGAATATGTAAAGTACGTAGTACAGCACCTGGCATTTAGCAAACAAAAATGACATTTCCCCTGCTACTCACCGTATCACCAAAGAGGGTCAAGGACTCAAACAGAAAGAATATAAATCTAAGTTGTATTGTGTTTTTACTTTCCTGACACTTTCAAATGAAAATTGCCTATTTTTTCTTACAGAAATGAGTAAGTGGAAGTAATCCATTCATAAAAATGTGTTAGATGTCTTATACATTTTCTATTAATTAATATTAAATTGAATTTAATCCACAAAGAAAAGCTAGACAGTTTCATGTGACTAATTCATAATCCAATTTTTGTATTCACCTGTGCAAACTTGTTTTCCTCTTTTGCAGAGTTTTTCCCCTCAGACTCATATAGTTCAAGGCACACTGAAGATATACTTCCAGGGGCTTGTAATGTGTGTTGTCTTCGAGCTGGCAAAGGAGTCCCTGATGGAAACAGTACTGTAAAACTGTTGGCTCCTGATTCATCAACTCCCTAATAAGTAGGAAAATAATATGCATATCCCTTGATATTTATTGTTACAATTATAAAAAACCATTCCTATTAAAAATGTAATATATATTTCTTGTTGATAATTGTTGCAAACTATAGACAGACAAGAGAGTAAAACAGAAATAATCCTTAATCCCAACCCACTTTAAAAATAAATTAAAACAGCCCTGGCTGAGTGGCTCAGTTGGTTGGAGCATTGTCCTGTATGCCAAAAGGTTGCAGGTTCGATCCCAGTCCAGGTGCAAATGACAAACAGCCGATCCATATTTCTCTCTCACATTGATGTTTTTCTCTCTCTCTTCCCTTACCCTAAGTCAATGAATATATCCTTGGGTAAGGATTAAAAAAAATTGAAACATATCTCTCTACCTGTATTAGAAATTTATGATTGAAATTACAGTTAATTAAGAAATTAGTATGATGCATAAACACTAACTTAAATATATAAAACCCATTATAAGTAAAATTATAAATTTAAAATTATTACCAGTACATAAAGTTTTATTGTAAAAACATGGTATGCACAAAAACTTATGGCATCAACTTTATATCACTTTTACAGAAAAGGAAAGCTAAATGTACCTTAACTAAAATATCTTTGGCTGAACACTCTATCTTAAGAGAGTCTTCCACTAAAAGGTTTTCTTTCCCAATAAGTATTCCTGCTTCTATAGCTGCACCAATAGGGATAACCTCATCAGGAAGGATAGAATTTAGAAGCTCGACTGCTGGGAAAAGATCTTTAATCAGTTGCTGTAGCCTTGGAATTCGAGAAGACCCTCCACAAAGGACAACCTGAAAAATAAAAATAATTTTCAGTTTCTTACTTTTAGAACATTTTTTCTCAAAATGAAGTGTAATAGGCAGATAACAGGCTAACCCATCTTTATCACATGTAATGGTATAAGAAACCGTATTTTAATATTATTTTGTTATACTTACCGTATAAATTTATATATAAATCATTATCATTGAAAAACTTTATGTAAAATTGCTCCTTTTTGAGTTTGTCCCCTAAATCACCTGGCTCTGATAGCGAATAGGCTTGCATTCATTGAACTGTAGCAAACTAACACTTAAATCCAGGGAAGAAGCCTCTCATTCCCCAAGGCACTACACCTGGGCTCATCCAAAGAGGGATCGGAGGAAAAGGCTCATTTCCCAGTTCCTCCCCAGAAGCAGTTTGAGCAGTGCTATCATAGCTGCTGCCTGAGGGTCTGGCTTCTAATCAGCCTGTAATGTAATGCTGATTGGGATGGTCTTGGCACAGCCTCAACTACTAAGGGCCAATGAGAACAAAGATGGTAGCTTAGATGTACACAAAGGTTTGAGAGGCAAGAAGGAACTAGGGTAGGCCTGATTGACAAGGTTCACTTCCTACACAAAACCAGCCTATCAAGACTTGAAGAACTGGCAGTTTTATGTAATGCATAGAAACCAACACAAGGAGTCAAGATAAATGAAGATACAGGAGAATATGTTCCAAATAAAATAACAAGATTTATCTCCAAAAACTGATCTTAATGAAACAATGATAAGCAAGTTACCTGGTAGAAAGTTCAAAATAACAAAAATTAAGATGTTCACTGAAGTGAGGAGAGTAATGCATGAATAAAGTGAGAATTTCAGCAAAGAGGTAGAAAATATAAAGGAATACCAAACTGAAATATAGAACTGAAGATTATAATACTTGAACTAAAAAAGTTCAACAGAAGGGTTCAACAATACAGTAGATCAAGCAAAAGAAAGGATCACTAAACTCAAATACAGGGCAGAGGAATTCATCCATTCAGAGAAGCAAAAAAAAAAGTAAAAAAGAATAAAGACAGCTTAAGGGGATTATGGGACAAGAATAAATGGACCAATATGTACATTAAAGGGGTCTCAAAAGGAGGAGAGAGAAAAGGGCAGAAAGCTGACTCAAAGAAATAATGACCAAAAGCTTCCTCCATAAACTGGGGAATAAACCATACATCCAGATCCAGTAAGCCCAAAAAGTACCAAAATAAGATAAATTTAAAGAGACCCAAATTGATGCACAGTATAATAACATTATCACAAGTCAAAGAAGAATCTTAAAAGCAGTGAGAGAAAAGCAACTTTATATATACAAGGGAACCCCCATAAGACTATTAAGTAGGTATGTTAACAGAAATCTTGCAAGCCAGATGGGAGATATTCAAAGTGCTGCAAGGAAAAAAAAAAAAAATTGTCGGCCAAGAACCCTCTACCCTGCAGCGGTCCTTTAGAACTGAAGGAGAAAGTTTTTATACTCAAATCAAAGCTGGAAGAGTTCATCACTACTAGACAGACTTTACAGAAAAGTGTTAAAGGGAGTTCTTCAAGTTTAACAAAAATGCTATTTAGTAACATGAGAACATAAGGAAGTATAAAACTAACTGATAAAGGTAAATATATATTCAGAGTAGTCTAATATTGTAATGTGGTGGTAAGTCATAACTCTAGTATAAAGATTAAAAGACAAAAGCATTAAAAATAACTAACAACAATAATTTGTTCATGGATATACAATATAAAAAGATATAAATTGTGACATCAAAAACATAAAATGTGCCCTGAGTAGTGCGGCTCTGGGGGTTGGGCATCATGCTGCAAACTGAAAGGTGTCTGGTTCAATTCCTGGTCAGAGCACATGCTTGGGTTGTGGGCCTGGGCTCTGGCTGGGAGCCTGTAAGAGGCAATGGATCAATGCTTCTCTCACACATTAATGTTCATCCCCCTCTTTCTCCCTCCCTTCCCCTCTAAAAATAAATAAATAAAATATTTTTTTAAAAAACGATAAACTGTGGCATGGGGAGTGAAAAATGTAGAGATTTCTGTATGTTCAAAGTTATTAGCATAAAATAGGCTATTATAATTTTAAGATGATTTATGTAAGCTTGTGGTAACCACAAAACAAAAACCTATAGCAGATAAATAAAAAATAAAAAGGAAATCAAAACACATCATTGCAAAAAAAAATCATCAAATCACCAAAGGCAAAGACGACACAAATTAACTAAAAAACAGGCAGAAAACAATGAACAAAATGACACTACTAAGTTTACACCTATCAAAAATCACTTTAAATTATTTCTATACACTAACAATGAATTAATGGAAATCTCCTTTACCAGTAACATCTAAAAGGATAAAATACTTAGAAGAAAAATCATCAATAATCACTTCTTATTTCACAGTCTTTTTATGGATGTTCTCAGAGCGCAGTATATCGGAGAAGAGGATCAACTGATGCAAAACTAGGCCTCGTTAACATGACGTGTGGAATGACAGGGATATCATATCTCCTGTCAGGTATGAGGAGCACAGCTGAGGGATTCGAAGATAAAACAGACATGCATGTGCCCTTGCCAGGTGGCTCAGCTGGCTGGCGTGTCATCCTGTATACATCAAGAGGTAGTGAGTTCAATTTCTGCTCAGTGCACACTGTAGATTGTGGATTCAATCCCCAGATTGGGGCACACAAAGGAGGCAACAAATGGATATTTCTCTCACATCAATGTTTCTCTCTCTTTGAAAAAAACCAATAAACATACCCTCAGGTAAGGATTAAAAAGAAAAAAAAGAAAAGTATGTTTACCATGGCCAAGTTCCCTAAAAGGTCTGTTTTGAAGGTTAGTAAAAAGAACTCTTCTCAAAAATCTTGAGAGCCCACATAAATACCAGGAGGTGAAAAATGTAGACTATGGCCTTGGCTGGTCTGGCTCAGTGGCTCAGTGGATTGAGTGCAGGCCCGTGAACTAAAGGGTTGCCAGTTCGATTCCCAGTCAGGGCACATGCCTGGGTTGTGGGCCAGGTCCCCTGTGCGGGGTATGCAAGAGGAAACCACACAGTGAAATTTCTCTTCCTTTCTCCCTTCCTTCCCCTCTCTCTAAAAAAATAAAGAAAATCTTTAAATAAACCCATTGTGAATGTTTTTTTTTTAAAAAGAATATAGACTGTCTTTTCAAATTTTTCATATTTGACATTGAAAAGCTTTATTAATATGCAATGTTACTATGAACCATTCCCCCCCAAAAATCTTAGCTTTTGACATTTTTATTTAAAAGGGTAAAAAATGTATTAATAATATGTTATTATTAATGATGATAGTAACCACCAAGTTTTAAATAAATTATTTAAGCATCTAGTCTGTAGTATAAGATTCCTTTTGAAAACTTAAATTTTAATAGGAAATATATCTTTCAAACAAAAATAACTATTTTAATGCCTTTTCAACTATAATTTTCACAGTAATTTAGTAAAATAAACTGCTATTTAAAAAATCAAACCACCTTAACTACTTGGGTATTTAAAAACATGAACCTAAAACAATGAGGAAAATAAAAAATACTACAGGTTATTCTGAAAATAAAGAAAATAAAAATCTATCAAAGTTAGTGGAATAATAGTAAGGCTATTAATAATTAAAACTTCAGTTAATTTTTTATAAGGGAAAAATTAAATGAAATAAATGAGTTAGCATTCAGTATAAGAGTTTAGAAAAATAATGAAAGTGTCCTGGGAAGGCTGGAAAAGAAAAGTAGAACTAGACCAATCAGAATAGAGAAAAACACAATGTGAAAAAAATCTGAGAATGTTTTTTGCGGGATGTTAGTGGCAGAAGTTGGAGTAAATAATAAAACCATTACCTATCAATCAGGGAAGGAAGAAAAGAGAAAAACTCAGAAAAAAAAAGAAAGAAAAATTGGATTGTTTTAATTCAAGTTACTTTTTTATACTTTTAAGTTTTAGTATCAAAAGATACATAAAATTAAAAATTATGCCCTGACTGGTGTGGCTCACTGTGTTTGGGCGCCACGGGTTAAATTCCCAGTCGGGCACACGCCTGGGTTGTGGGCCAGGGCCCGGCTGGGGGTGTGTCAGAGGCAACAGATCGATGTTTCTCTCTCACATCAATGTTCTTCTCCCTCTGTCCTTCTCCCTTCTCATCTCTCTGAAAATAAATAAAATCTTTTTAAAAATTACAAGGATATTATGCAAAGTTGTATGTTAAAAATTCAAGAAATCATTATGAAATAGGTCCATAAAATACTCAAATTCAAAATTGAAGCAATAAAGAAAAATTAGGAAAATTATAAAAACACTTCAGAAATTAGTTGCAGATAAAATCTGTTTATAGATAAATTCTTTAGAATTCTTGAGGAACAGAGAATATCCATGTATTATATACTAATCTGGAATGCTTAACATGATGAAAAGGTATTCAATTCATTTTATAAGCACCTGTAGCCCAGGAACAACAGTAAAAACAAACATCAAAAAACAAAGCCCTCTGGAGCAGAGGGTGCAAAGTAGCAACTTGCAAATTACATCAGGCAAGATATGTTTTATCTCTCCACACAATGTTTTAAAAAGTTCTGTATTAGTCACTAACATTTAAACATCACATTTTTTTAAAATTAAGAATTCTTATTTTGAGTGTCTCTTAAAAAGCCAAAGGTTCCAATAGCACTGGCTTGCTTTCTTGAAAGGAAGCCATCAGCAGATGGGCAGCAGCTACCCACCTGGACTAGAACAGCTCCTGTCTGTAGGTGGCACTCACACCAGCTAGTGGGCATTTGCCATTAACAATCACACTTGTGCTTTCTTACAACAGAGTTCAATGTGAAACTTTTAAAGCCCTTTAAACCCACCTCTCAATCTAGTAGGAGAATGGAAAACCAAGAAGAGTGGGAAAACCAAAAAAAAAAAATACTAGGGAGCATACTTCTTTTTTGAAGAATGGAATGGTACAGGTAACTCAGCTGTACTATATGGCTGCTAGACAGCCTAATTGTGTATTTTTCTGTGTGTGGAAAGAAATTGACCTTTTTTAATTCATCTGTAGAAATAACATTAGCATAGATATAATTCAAATGCTAGTTTTCTGACATTGTATTCCACATAAACATTACTAATATTTCTGTCCTTATAAAGGATTGATTTGCTCATTCCTAGAGATTTTACACAAGAACTTGAAAAATAATTCTAAAGCTCTCTGGGAAAAAAACATGCATAAAGGGAATTTTTAAAAACTGCAATGTTAATAATGAAGGTTTACACCTAACTCAGAAAATAAATTGTTTTCTGATGAGCAATCTGGTAATAAATACTAAATCTTAAAATTTCAGAATTAACTCCCAAATTTAGTTTTCAGGAAAGCAAGAATGTTCACAAAGGCACAAAGACTGCTGTTTATAAAACCAAAATAACCTACACAACCAACATCAAGAATTAGTTTTATAAATTATGGTACATCCATGCAATGAAATACTATGCATTACTAAAACTGCAGTTGTAGCCCTGGTCAGTGTGGCTCAGAGGCTGGAGTGCATCCCTGTAACTGAAAGGTTGTGGTTCGATTCCTGGTTAGGACACATGCCTAGGTTGCCGGTTCATTTCCAGTCCAAATGCATGTGACCTCTGGTCTTGGCACAGAATCCCAGTCTGGGTGCGTGCAAAGGAAGCCAATTGATACTTCTCTCACATTGATGTTTCTCTCTCTCCCTTCCTCTTTCTCTTTAAAAAAGCTAAAGAAAATGTCCTCAGGTGAGGAATAAAAAAGATGCAGTTGTAGAGTCTGGGAACTTGGTTAAAATGGAGGGAGGGATTGATTATATTAATTCATCGATACACCCTTCCATAAGTCAATTAAACTGAGAGTAAAGGGATTTAAGAAGATAGAAATGGAAGAGAGATCTCAAGGTTGAAATTTTAACACATTTTAGAAGCTAGAAAGGAGAGATGTAATTGTCTTAAGGCAGATGAAGTTTCACATAACCAAAGAGAAAAAGCAAAGTGGTTTGACTCATAAAATCCCAGAGTGGCTGGGGACTCGGAAGCACCAAGCCTACACAAAGCAAGGGTGAAACATGGAAGTGGCAGCACGAAAGCCTGGTATAGAGTTACTGAACCCTCACCCTTCCCTTAACCCAGAGAGGTGGCCACCAGCACCTTCTCCCACTCAGAGACCAAGGCCTGGACCACAGAATTATGGGACTTGGGTACAAAGTGGGCGTGATGCTGAAAACAAGGGGAATGAGGGAAAGTCTGCATTTTAAAGAGGAGGAACCCTGAAGCTTCCTGTCCTCAGAAGGCCAGACACCAGACATGTTCTTTCAAGCACGAGATCAGAGATTCCTCTGGAAAAACCAAATACTCCGAAGACTAGACTTCCAGATACTAAGTAAGAAAGGCAAGAGGCATAAGAATAGAGAAAGAGCATGGGTTATGGAGGCACACTGCCTGAGTTTCAACTCTAGGACCATTGCTTACATGCCAGCATTAGGACTTGAAGCAAGTACTCAATCACTTTGGAAACCTCTTACTTTCCCCATTTGAAAATGAAGATAATAGTGCCTACCTCTTGGTGCTATTGTGAGGATAAAATGTTTTATGGACTGTAAGTTAAATCATTCCCTCCCCCTCTGTAAGAGGATTAGACATCCCAGCCCCTGGCTACTGCCCTGACTTTGAACACCTCTTTGTAGTGAAGTTAGGTTTCCCAGCCCTACTGTCAGGCCCAGCCTCTTGCCTAGCTTTGGACAAATGAATGTGTATACACTCAAGTGCACATAGCTAAGCAGAGGCTTTAAAACCTGTGCATGTTCTGCAAGCTTTCTTCCTCTTTTCCCTCTGCCATGGGAACTGCAAGTCTCAGCTGCTTCGTTAGCCTGGGTCATAGAATGAGAAAAACCATGTCACTAGACCTACAGCCACCTTCGGCTGCCCACAGGCACCACAAGGGAGAAAAAACTGTTTCATGTAGAAAACCACTGAGATTTGGGGGCTATTTGTTAGTGGCAACAAACTAAAGAGGCAACTCTACTTTTTTAAGTTCTCAAAGGCCTGTATTTTAGAAATATCTGGAGGTGAATCTTTAACAACATTTTAAATCCTAACAATGTATTCGCCTTCTATTCAAACAATTGAGAACTATACCATTTATGATATCTAAATGTCAGGGCTCTATGACCAGTTAATAAAGAAAACTTACATTAATTTATCATCCATAACATGCCATACACAATATTTCATTTTTTCTTCATAACAACCCTCCAGAACAAGTTATACTTATAATACTTACTTGTGTTATTACCCTCCTATTAAAAAGAGACAAATAAGACTTGGGAAATAAATGATTTGCCTACTCTGCAACTATTAGCACTGTGAGTCTTCTGATTCAGTGTGTCTGTCTTCAAGCCTATTCATTGCCCACCACTATCTTGCTGCCATTATATACTCTTGTCTTATTCTTCATAATCCACTCCCTAACTTCCAAGCATATAGTGCAAAGCTTGACATATTATAAATGATCAAAAAATTACTTATTGAATTGCAAAGAAAAAAATGACTTTCATCATATAGCAACACCAAAATAGTTAAAATATAGAAACTTTTAAACTACAAATTAAAAGAAAATAGTATTAAATATTTGTCATATACCTAACAAAGATGGAATTTATAAACTTAGAAGCAGCTGAAGAAATCTCTTGGTCTATTTAACAGACAAAGAGATTTAAATAGATAAATACATGAAACTTCAGTATGCCAAACACCCTTCTCCTTAGTAAGACCAAAATTAAACAGTAAACTACTTGCTTCAAAAGATCACAGTAAATAATAGTTAATATTCTGATTATATAAAGCATCTGCACAAATTTTAAAAATATAGATTTAAATAATTAAACAGGCAAAGAATATGAAATATTTACACACATTACATGAACATTAAAAATCCTTTAATAATCAATAAAATATAAAGTAAAAACATTTTTTTCAACTCTTCAATGGAAAATCCATCTTTAAATGATAAAACTCAGAGCCAGTAAAGTAATGTATATTCATATTTCTGATAGGAGTGTTAGTTAATTTAACATTTTTGGAAAGTAACTGAAAGTAAAAAATATAGTCTTAAGCTATTTAAACTTTCTGACCCAAAAATCTTACAGTGGGAATCTACCCTAAACATGGTAAAGGCCGAAGCCCAAAGGTGGGCATCACTGTTCTGAAGGCAGAGAAGACCCAGTGCAGGAGCCCACAACGGAAAAATGAAATCTTCTCTAGGATATTAAGAATCTATTTAATATTGAGTTGATGAAGACTATACAGAAATACAGGAAAAGAAATTGGTTATATTATATGAGGAAAATAAAATTCAAAATTGTACGTACAAATTAAATTAGTTAGAAATATTCTAAAATATAACACTTGTTGCCTTTTGGTATTTTTCTGAATTTTCTTATATGAATACTTAAAATTTTAATAATGAAATTTTAAAATTTACATATACTTTAAAATGAATATAAATATCCTTAACAAAAAATTGAAAATTTGAATGTTTTTGAAGTTCTCAAAATGTTTTCTTAATGCCGGTAGAGAGGAGCAGTATGGTGTACTGGTTATGGGTAGACTCGGGGACCACGCAGAGTTAAATCCTGGGTTCACCACTAAGCACGTGCTCTCCAAGAAATTATTTATCTCTTTGCACCTTGTTGCCTTCACTTATAAAATGGGAATAAATAAGAGTACATACCTCATGTTGTTGGTGAGCATTCAATGAGTAAATCCAAGTAAAACACTTACAAATAGTGTTTGACACATGGCAAACATTCAAATACCTGTCAGCCATTGCTTACATATTAAAAAATATACTGAAAAGGAACTATTCTTTTTTCACTAGGAAACTGATATAAATATCACTAGAGTCATCAATCAAAATTTAATCAATTTTCCTTACTCATTAACACGAGCCTGGGAAATATTTAAATTCATAAAAATATTCTTTCAGTACCAAGGGGCTATTTTCTAAATTCCAAGTCTAAAATTAGTCTGAAAATAAGTAAGAAAAATATAAAAGTATTACCTTGTTGATATCATCTGCTGTAAATCCACTTTGTTGTAAGAGTGCTCTGATTGCTTCTATACATTTATTAAAAAGTGGAGAACAGAGAAGTTCAAATCTTGCTCTGTACACACACACACACACACAGGAGAAAAAGACAAGAAAAAAGGCTTATTCAATTAAACAAGACATCTTTTTCTCGTGAAGAGTAATGCTAAAACCTTAATGAGCAAGTTCTCTTAAGAACAGGTTTATGATCAGAACAGGTTATTTAGCACCTAGCAATGTAATAACATGGGGGGAGAACATCTAAGTTATTTATCTTAAAATGTATAAAGACATTTTAAGATCAAATCCAGATTGGAGATTCTTACCCATGGCCTTCTTAGAGGTTTTATAAAATGAAATGAAGACTCATTTCATTTTATAAAATGTATGACAGTCCCAACAATAAATCTATTGATCTAAATCAAACCATCATTTAGAAGTGTTTGCTGTATTTATGTTAGAGTTTTAAAAATTATTTCTCACTATTTTTCTTTAAAATCTGAAACTATATTATACCTAAATTTAGCCCTTTGGCACTATCTGGGAAACATGAATGCTAGTATATAATTTTTTAAACTATAATTTATTGATTATGCTATTACAATTGTCCTGATTTTTCCCTTTTGTGCCCCCTTCACCCAGCACCCACCCACTCCCTCATGTAATCCCCACACCTTGTTCATGGCCATGAGTAATAAGTTCTATGGCTACTCCATTTCCTATACTGTACTTTACATCCCTGTGGCTATTCTGTAACCACCTATTTGTACCTCTTTTTTTTTTTCACCATTTAGAACAATTATT
>PVIA01003060.1:0-56142 GCA_004024845.1 Tonatia bakeri | reverse complement strand
TTTTCCCCCTCTCTCCCCCTCCCACTTCCCTGTTGCTAAACCTGTATGTAATCTCCATTTCTGTGGTTCTGTTCCTGTTCTAGTTGTTTGCTTAGTTTCTTTTTGGTGTGGTTATTAATAATTGTGAGTGTGCTGTCATTTTACTGTACATGTTTTTTATCTTCTTTTTCTTAGATAAGTCCTTTTAACATTTTATATAACAAGGGCTTGGTGATGATGAACTTCTTTAACTTGACCTTATTTGAGAAGCACTTTATCTGCCCTTCCATTCTAAATGAAAGCTTTGCTGGATAGAGCAATCTCGGATGTAGGTCCTTGCCTTTCATGACTTTGAATACTTCTTTCCAGCCCCTTCTTGCCTGTAAATTCTCTTCTGAGAGATCAACTGACAGTCTGATGGGCACTCCTTTGTAGGTAACTGTCTCCTTATCTCTTGCTGCTTCTAGGATTCTCCCCTTCATTTTAATCTTGGCTAATGTAATGATGATGTGCCTTGGTGTGTTCCTCCTGGCGTCCAACTTCTTTGGGACTCTGTGAGCTTCCTGGACTTCCTGGAAGTCTATTTCCCTTGCCAGAATGGGGAAGTTCTCCTTTATTATTTGTTCAAATAACTTTTCCACTTGTTACTCTTCCTCTTCTCCTTCTGACACCCCTATAATTTGGATGTTGGAATGCTTAAAGATGTCCTGGAGGTTCCTAAGCCTCTCCTCATTTTTTTGAATTCTTGTTTCTTCCTTCTTTTCTGTTTGGTTCTTTCTTCCCTCTGGTTCACACTGTTGATTTGAGTCCCGGTTTCCTTCCCATCACTATTGGTTCCCTGTACATTTTCCTTCGTTTCACTTAGCAGAGCCTTCATTTTTTCATCTAATTTGCTACTAAATTCCACCAATTCTGTGAGCATCCTGATTACCAGTGTTGTGAAACCATGCATCTGATAGGTTGGCTACCTCTTCGTCACTTAGTTGTATTTTTTCTGGAGTTTTGATCTGTTCTTTTGTTTGGGTCATTTTTTTTTTTTGTCTTGATGCGCCTGCCTGTTAGTAGTGAGGCGGAGCCTTAGGTGTTCACCTGGTGGGTCAACCCAGTTGCTGCGTTGTGACACAGTATGTGGGGGAGGGGTCTGGGAGGGAACTATGGTGTTTGTTCCGCTCCCTGCCGGATTTCAGTTACTTCCGGATTTCAGTTACTTCCGTGCTTCCCACTAGCAAACTGGACCCTTCTGGTGCTGATTCCTGGGTGGGTGGGTTTGTGTACATTCTAGGACCCTGTGGGTCTCTCCAACGAACTCTCCTGTGAGGCTGGGAGTCTCTCCCGGAACCTCAATTCCCACAGGTATTTTCAATCGGTGTTTTGAGGCTTTATTTCCCTGCGCTGGGACCCTGGGTTGCGTAGTGTGACTCGCTTCCCAGTTTCACCTAGTTTATCTGGGGGCGAATGTGGGACTGCCCGGTCTGCCAGCTGCCTTGTATGCAGTGCCTTGCTTCACAGTTGCCGCCTTGCTGGGTCTGCCTGCTGCTGCCTTGTGTGCCTGGGGTCCGCCAGCCATCGCTTTGCTGTGAGTCCTCTCCACCCAGCCACCCGACTCCGCCCCTCCTACCAGTCTGGATGAATGTTTCTTCTTTAACTCCTTGGTTGTCGGACTTCCATACAGTTCAATTTTCTGTCAGTAGTGATTGTTTTTTTGTTTCTAAATTTTTGTTGTGCTTATTTTGGTTGTGCGAGGAGGCATAGTATGTCTACCAACCCTATTTGTATTTCTTAACGCCCTCACCGCTTCACCCGCTCTCCCCCACTCCCCCTCCCATCTGGCAACCATCAAAATGCTCTCTGTATCCATGACTGTGTCTGTTCTTCTTGTTTGCTTAGTTTGTTTTTTTAGATTCAATTGCTGAGAGATTTGTATTTTTTGCCATTTTACTGTTCCTAGTTTTCATCTTATTTTTCTTAAATAAGCCCCTGCTAGTATATAATTTAAAAATAATCTATGTTCATGAAAAATGTACTCCCTGATTTTATACTGAACTTCTTAGATGGAGACTGATTTTTAAATTTATTTGTGACATCTCTAGATACTGAAATATATCTTGTGAAATATATCTAGATACTGAAATATATCTTGTGATAAAGGCAAAATTTCCTAACAGAAAAATTACAAATTCTAATACATTTTTAATAACTGATATTAACAAGCCAACAAACATATACTGAGTACCTGGGAAAAACTTAGCACTAAGTTAGAACTTCTTAGAAATTCTGAAAATAAAACAAAAATAAATTAAGATACCCTGTCCACCTTTATACCTTTTGGGTTATAGCTTGAAATCTCTCTTAAAAGATCTAGAACAGTCTAACAGAATTTCCTGTGAGCATGAGCCATATCAGACTATTGAGCATGTGATCCTGAGAAACGGAATTTTTGGTACCTTTTCTACTAAGTAATTTAAATTTAAATTGCCACAAGTGGCTAGTGGCTATGGTATTAGATACAAAGAGCCAGAGTCTTCAAAAAAGCCCAGGGAGAGTGTGGAAGCTAAACTATAATGGCCAGATGAAGAAAGAATTTAATAAAACATAGTGTAATCCTAAAAACAATATAATGCTATAATTCTGGACATTTTCACTATGTTTCCAAGTCACCTGTTAGAAGTTTGGGAAGTTTAAATAGTTTAACTAATGGTAGCTGTTATTATTGTTAGTAATATGCAATGTAAAATAAGGCAACATCCTCCCTTTGGACTTTCTGGGTAAAAGTACAGTAACTTGTAACCAAAAGACCTGGGCATTAAAAACAATTTTGTGCACATTATACCAGTGTTTACTGAATGTCATAAGGCTAGTAAAATTTAAAATGTCGATGATGGATGACAGAGCAAATGAACCCAAGAGAAGCATCCATTTTTAGTATAGTGTAATAAAGAGTATCAGTTTTGGTGTCAAATTGGCTGGGTTCAAATCCCAGGTCCATCGCTTACTAACTGTGTAACCTTGGGCAAGTAATGAAACCTCTGTGTGTTTCAGCTCCCTCACACGTAAAATAAGGACAACAGACTGTTGTGAGAATTTGACAAGTTGATACTTAGAATACAGGCTGCCACACAGTTAACCATTAAGTTATAGCAAACCATCACTGAAGCATGGGCAAGGTCCACACCAAATTTAAGCTCTAAAGTAGTAACAGCCATATAGTCCGTTGTGGGACTACCATTTTGTAAGAGAAATCTGAAAATCTCAAACTTAAGTCTCTTTTCCTCTTTCTCTAAAAAATGTAGGGTGCCTTTTTCACATACTGCGATTTGCAAACAACAAGCAATCACAACTGACATAATTACTTTGGGAACAATTACTTAAAAATTTGATCCCAGAAGTAAAGACAGGGAAACTCTCCTTTTATAGACAACAAATAAATCTCAAATGAACAAACAAAAAACCCAAAGTGAGAAAATTACACCTGAAAATGAATGCACTTGAAATTTTTATTAAAGTTTTTTGAACTTCAGTTTTACCTGGACACAGTGCAGTCAAAATCTTGACCTTCATATAATGAGTCAAGGAAACAATTGGCACTTCCCAAGGTGGACAAAGAATGTTTTGCAATGTCAGCACTGTTCATCAATTTCACCATGGCTCGGGCATTTCCTCTGATATCATGTTTGAAGGACCTAAATTAAAAATATAGTCTCTGAAGTTTAAAAATTACTAGGTCATTTAGAATTAATTATAATTAAAATCTGGATAATACCTACTAGGATAATAAGCAACTCATGAAGTAATATTAACACCAGATTTTAGAATCTGGCTTCTAACCCTCCAAAATTTCTGAAGAACATTATAATTATAAGAAGAGTCTCTCCAAGAAAAATCAATAACCAATATACTTAATACTCTGAGAATTCTGCATTCTGTACCCTTAAGAATAGAGTGTATTTTGAAGAAAGCAGAATAGCTATCATTTTTCTTGCAGACAAAACAAATGGAGGTTGAAGGAGACTAATGTAACTGGGTAAAGTCTCATATTTCACCATTCACAACTGCAACACAATCACTGTTTAATGGTGTAAAATTATCTGTCCAGCATTATAAAAATAAAAGTGCTTCTTCAAAGATATTTGACACATACATAATGTGTAAAATTACAGTTCTTCTACCTCCACGGTGAATGAATAACACTGCTGTATAAGCAGTGGTCAATGGCCTTGTTTCTAAACATGTTTCATAAATTGGAATCATGAGTAAAATTAACAACACTACCTTGAATTGGAACACCTTTATAACAAAAAGCGGTATAGAGCTTTATTTAACAAATGAGAATTACCACTTTTTCAAGACTTTTTTACCCAGTTTAGCCAAACTGATGAAAACACTGTTTCAGCTACATTTTTTTAGAGCCATAGTGTCCAAAATATAATCTTTATGTATTATATTTGGCTCTTATATGCCACACAAAATTAAAATTTTAAATGGAATAATTATATCCAGTAACAAAACTAAAATACTCCTAGCCCTGGCTGGTGTAGCTCAGTGGATTGAGCGCGGGCTGCGAACCAGGTATCGCAGGTTCGATTCCCAGTCAGGGCACATGCCTAGGTTGCAGGCCATGTCCCCCAGCAACCACACACTGATGTTTCTCTCTCTCTCTCTCCCTCCCTTCCCTCTCTAAAAATAAATAAATAAAATCTTAAAAAAAAAAAAACTAAAATACTCCTTGTGGTAATAGATTAGTAATTAAATAAACACTCCATTCATTCCCTGGAATGTGACTATAAACAAGGTAATCTTCAGATCTAAACTTTTAAAAACTTCAGAAAACAGTGAGGCCCCAGGGCCTATACTTTTTCCCTTCAGCAAGACATAAGTGCAGCAAATGAAGACTTAAGAAATCAAACTTAAGATCCAACTTCACACAGTTCAGTGTCTGGTAATCCCTTAAACTAAGTAAAACATCCAAGCCCACTGCACCGGGCAGCTTGGCTGCTATTTCCCCATGTCTGCCTGGATAGACATCATTAACTCTAGACACAAAAACATCCTGTACATTGGTAAAAACACCTCCTCCTTCTAAGCAGAACAACTCCAAATAAATTAGGGGGAAAAAAAAACTAAAGGGAAACATCCATCAAAATATATCATCAAATCCATTAATATTTACCTCTGAAACTCAGAAGCTAGATGCTGTGCTAAGGTTTCTGTAAAATGTGTACCTCCAATGTTATAATCAGTGTTTGTTGAAAGAATGCGATATATTCCACTGTTAACTTCCATGACGCTGACAGATAACGATGTTCCTCCTAGTTTGAACACCAAAATATTGCTTAAAAAAAAGAGATAACATGAGTGAGTTATGAGAGAATCAACATTTTAAAGCTAGGGTGGACTTTTTACACTAAGGAGTCACTTATTTCATCAATCCCTTTAAATCAGAAATGAGGAAACCGAAAACCTCACATGAGTAACTGAGTTGCACATGGTCATCACTTAGTGATGAATCAAGCCTAGAAACCAGATCTCTTGATTTTAAGTTAGTTATTTTGTGCTTAGTTGTGCTGGTAAAACTGCATTCTTCTGAGTAACTGGAGTTCAAAATGCCAACTTTTCTTTCTTTTTTTAAATAAAGGTTTTATTTATTTATTTATTTTTAGAGAAAGGGGAAAGGAAGGAGAGAAGGAGGGAAAAACCAATGTGTGGTTGCCTCTTGAGCACCCCTTTCTGGGGACCTGGCCTGCAACCCAGGCACGTGTCCTGACTGGGAATTGTACCAGTGTCCCTTTGGTTTGCAGGCTGGCACTCAATCCACTGAGTCGTACCAGGCAGGGCCAAAATATCAACTTTTCAAATAAAGAAAAGATTTGTGATTATAGTGAATTGTGATTGCAAGAGAATTAAATACAGAAATTTTGTGTTAATATTATCCAAGTTACTACTGCAATAACGTACTCTATAAAAATGAAACATAAGCAAAACTAGGAGCTAACTTTCTATGTATCAAAATTCATAATTTCTGATATTTTACATCTACCTAAAAATAATTTTCTTGTGATTTATACATTTTTACTCAAGGTGTGAAATATAAATGAGGTGAAACAATTAGGGCAAATTAACACATCTGAATTAATTTCTCTAAAGGTGCATGCTATGTCAGATCTATAAATTTGCCCTAATGTGTGTGGAGGCTCAGTTGGTTAGGTGTTGTCTCCCAAAGCAAAAGTTTGCCAGTTCCATTCCCAGCCAGGGTACATGCCTGGGTTGTGGTTCAATCCCAAACTGGGGTTTGTGTGAGAGGCAAACAAACAATATTTCTTCCTCACACTGATGTTTCTCTCCCTCTCTTTCTCCCTCCCTTCCCTTTTCTCTAAAAATAAATAAATAAGATCTTAAACAAAAAAGACAACTAAATTAGGAGTATGTGTTACTACTTCATAATCAAAAGAATTCTTAAATCCCCATGTTGGATTTCTTGCCATCTCCTATCTAATTGAATGTATATAAAACTACTCACTGGTTATAAACATGTTTAATAATTGAAATTGGTAGTAAAATTAAGTGTCCTAGTTTGAGTTGGAACATGGCTGGGATTACAAATTTCACATCTCTCTGCATTAAAGGGACAAAATGTGGTAACAAGAGGAGGGCAGGAAAGCCCCACCTTTCATCCTGCTATGCCCTTTCTCTGCTTTCCTAGGACATCATGCTCATCTATTGGAAAAACTCTAGTGGAGAGTTTTGATGTTTTTTTCATTCACAAAGACTTGTAACCACTGCATTTTATAATCACCTCTACTGATATAATTGTTATAATCTATAATATTTTCTGCACGGAAAACTTAAAGTTGCACATATGGTTTTACCTTTTTCCAGTGGGGGAGTCTTGTCCAATTCCATAAGCCAGGAGAGCCGCAGATGGTTCATGGATTAACCGCAAAACATTAAAGCCAGCAGCTCTGGCTGCTTCCCTGTGGACAATTTGCTTTCAATCAATTTAATATCACATGTTCAAATTTACATTTTAGAAAAAACTGCTAAAGATTATATGCAAAAGCAAATAAGATTTAGTAATTAGAACATGAACGGTAATGATTTTTACAAGCAAGATACAGAACACAAAGAGATATAACTCTGTAAGAGTAGATCATTTTCCATTTAAAACAATAATGTTCAGAGTCTAATTTCTTAACAAAGAAAAAAACATATGCTTATATTGAGCAAGGAAAAGAAAGCTTTCAAAAATGCCCATGCTTACAAACTTTAGATCTAAGGTGAAGAAATACTTACAAATACATTCTAAAATTGCGTATTTTTGTATAATTTCAGCACAGACCCTAATTACCTAAAACTAAGGCAAAGTGACGCATAAACATCAACTTAACCTGGTAATTAAAAACATTTCCAATCAAAACAGTTAAAAGGGTACATCTAATTTTATGTTGTCTTACCATTTCATCAAGATAGAAAATAGTGATCATTAACATACTTTTACCATACTATTTATCTATATATACA
Source organism: Tonatia bakeri (assembly GCA_004024845.1). Classification (NCBI taxonomy): domain Eukaryota; kingdom Metazoa; phylum Chordata; class Mammalia; order Chiroptera; family Phyllostomidae; genus Tonatia; species Tonatia bakeri. The sequence goes on along the minus strand of PVIA01003060.1, from coordinate 48,648 downwards.
TATTTACAAATACATTTTTATTGCCCAAGGTATTTTAAAATGTGATTTATTTTTTACTATTTGGTAGTATTGTGAAATTTGTATTTCCTTTAACTAAGCAAATAAGATAAATCCCATATTATACTTACCCAAGAGCATTTTTTTGCTTTTCTCCAAAGTCAAATGGAACAGTAATTACCACATCATTTGCATCTGAGCCCAAGACAGAATGTGCTGTTTCTGTATATTAAAAAAAAAAACAAACATAAAAATAAATTCTGATGGACACAAAAACGTCAAGTGATACTTGAGTTTATCAATTTGTAGCAAAGACCTTCTAACTACAAAGATTTGCCAGTCCACTTGTTTGCCCCATCCTGTTGATTTTCTACTCTTGTTCTCTTGTATCATGCACTACTTTTTGTGGTTTTAGTATAGTTTGTGGACATAGAACTATGTACTATGCCCTAGTTCTAGATGCCTAGCTTTTAAACTTCAAAGTTTCAACCATCTCCTAAATTAGACTCATTTCACTGTGAGTTTCTAATGTGTCAATGTAAAGACAAACAGCACAGTATCAGTACAACACCTTAAAGGGCTGCCTTACATCCCAGGCGTCCGTGACATAATCCTAGAGCCTTATCAATAACCTGCTCCAAAATTTCCTAAATTGTTCCAAAGAACGTAACTTAGCTCCAGCCCTTGTCTGAGTGGTGATGAAACCAGACCTACGTAACCTGTCTAAATATTGTTGAGAGTGTACTGTCGATCTTAAAGAGAGACAGATATTCACTCTTCATTACATTTATTTAGCCGCTTCATCTTGAGAAGTTCTGAAAATGTTAATCTGACCCAAACCATTTACATTACTTTTAGGGAAACCAAAGTCAGGGAAGTTAAGTCATTTAACCACGGTCACGTAGAAGTAGTGGCGCACTCAGATACAGAGTTTGGGTGTCTTTACTGCTAATCTGTTCAATCATCTGCTTCTCCCCAGGTCAAAAAATACACCTAACTTTTTAAGGTCAATTTTTAAAAGATTTTCTCTTTGGCTCAATACCTTTCATTTTACTAAATATCAGTCTGGCAACATCTTCTGGATTAACAAATTTGGTTTCCTCTCCAGTATCTATTTTATATCGTAATTTCCCATTTTTTTCAATGACCTAAAAGAAAATTATAAGTGTGTTAAATAAGAAATAATTTTAATAAAAATGCAAAGTTACAAGCCCATATTAAAGGTAAGCACCTTAGCAATTAGTTTGTGTAACAGGGAATAACAGAACCATACTCACTGAACATCTACTTTCTGTGATGTATTTCTGAGCCTGCGGGTCATCAGAGCTGCCCATAAAGATAAAGACAGTTAAGCATTAAAATCAGTATCATTCATGCATAAGGTTTAGAGAACACTATTTTTCAAAAGGACTGAACAAATATAAAAAATAAACAAAATTAAGTTGTTTAATATTTAAAAAACTTCAAGTATTACAGACTGATTAAATAAATGGATATTTACAATGGTTATAGTAATTCTATTAAAGTATTAATCTTTGCATTTGAAAATAAATAGCTTTTACTTGTTCTGCTCTTGCTGATATTAAGATGTTATACATTTGGTGGTGAATTTTCGTATCAATGATTTTGATATGTACTTTTCACATCTATAATCTGAAAACACAACCACTGGGATACGAAGGGCAAACCAGCTGGCCTAACACCATCTTTGTTGTTTGGTTCGACTGTGAATTAACATCCAAAATCAAGAGTGAGCAAAAGTACAAATGTTACATATGAAAAGGTGCAGAGTATTACAGGTAGATAGATCTATGATGTACTATATAAAGTGGGTACTAAATAAATGTGCATGGCAATGAAAAAACTACTGGGTGTTACATTGTTCAAAATAGTAATGCCAGTTTATGTAGACTATAAAATGTTTTCACATATATTACCTCACATGATCTTCACAATAACTAAGTGGGGTTAATTTGGCAGGTATTCAGAGGTAACAGGTTCACAGAAGATTAATGACTTATTAGCTAAAAAGGGGCAGAGTCAGTATTTGATCCCAAATCTTCTCTATCAGGGTATAGTTGTCCACACTTTACCCAACCGCCTGGCAGTAAGAAAGTACATGATTCAAGTACTTCTGTCCCTTAAGTAGAAATAGGAGTGTTTGATCCTTGATTTAATTTCATCTTAAGTAGTAAATCCTTCCCTCAAACTATTCTTCCAGGGGGCTGTGGCTATTCTGTTCAGAGGCCAGTGTTAAATGTTTAATAAGTAAAAATTAAGTGGCTAATTGCTGAAGGGTCACTGAACGTCTGATGACCCTAACCTGTATAAATAAGACTCAAGGGGCTGAAAATTGACGAATTTGGCTTAGAACTCTGTCTGAATATTTGTATATTCTTCATACTTCCTCCTCTATCATCTAAAAATTGGCAAAGAAGAAACAGGTTTTAAAAGTAAGAAAAAAAGATGAAGTATGCCCATAGTGATTTTTTTGTACCAATGTTACAATCTGTGCACATTTACTAGTTTTTGGGTTTTTTTAGTACAGAATTTAAGGCAACCAGGATAATTTAGCCTATTATGTGTAGGCTACCTACTACTCAGACAAATATTTGCTAGGAAATAATAGTTTATGGAATACACAGAACTGTTAGAAATGGAAAATTATTTCTCAACTGCTATGCAGAGGGCCTCGCTCGTGTGAGGATAGAAAGCACACACAGCTCTCAGGGCCATGTAGAGGAAAGACCCTGGAGATTAGCCAGCAGAAAAACAGAAAGCAGAGAATGCAGGTGACGGCAAATGATTGCAGATAGTGCCAGAAAGTAGTGAAGTGACCCACAACTACATACAAGTAAAAACTTTATTTGTCCACACCAGGATTATGTAACAGAAAAGCAAAGGGTGGTGGGAGGTTGGTACACACAGCACCTCATTTACATCATAATCTTTAGGGCGCAGAGTGTTAATCCTACCATTGTATCACAACCTTTACCAGCAATGCCACTTTCTCTTCCTCGTCTTTGCACAGTCAGCAGGTCCTTGGACCTGGCACACACCAGCACTAACGTGCTACAGGGTTTTCTTTCCCACTACTGTCACAGTATGGTGCCTTCTATGTGCGTGAGAGCATTTTTACATTCATCTGTTTATGTGATGCTCACAACATTCCAGTGAGGTAGGTAGGATAGTTATTAATTTCCCACTTTATCGGTGAGAATCCTGAGTTACGGAATAGTGAAATGACCCACCTAAGGATGGACAGGTAGTAATGGTTGGGCCTAGAGCTTAGGCAGGATTTCTGAGCTCGTTTCTCAATACAATGTTCCCTCATTACAACTTTCTTCCTCTTACCAGTATTTTTCCCTTTTCTCTGTTTATTTCTTTAAGCCTTTCCCTTCAGGTTTATTCCCACATTAAGGCTACTTCACCCATTACTTTTCACAGTACTACCTCCAAAGTTTAACTCCACTTCTGTACTTCAGCTCTTCTATTATCTGAAATAAATCCTTATGTATTTTGCTACTATTAATAGATTTATATAGTACAGGCCTAATTGTTCACCAAATACACCCGTTTTTCCAGAAAGTCTACCTACCTACACTAATGTTACCTAGTTTTAACTGACACCTAACCCTCCATATAATGGACTATTCAAATGATTTGCCAATGTAACTGTGACAGGGTTAGAACCTATGAGTTCTAACTAGATTCCAGTGTATGCTACCATACCAGCTGCCTCCTACGTCCATCACCCACTCATCAGAGCAGCTCACTTGCTTGCCATCATGGTTTAGGTATGTCTCCACTATTTTCTGGACTGTTTTTTCAGCTATTTGTATTTCCAGCATTAAGTATCCCAGCCTGCAAAATATAAAGCTTCTCCCAACATGCTCAGACATTTGTTTCCAGCCTCTAGAATGAAGAACTTTTTAAATTGGAAATATGGCTTAACACTTTTCTACATCCCAAAGGGTATGTTTTTGGCAAAAATAGAATGTATTTGTTTAGAGCTTGTGCCTAAAAGGGGTTATCTGTTGCAGGTGGTCTTTATTTACACCACCCTCAACTGTTCCCAAGGTTGTTCTCTTCCACCGTATGCCACTAACTAGGTGATTTTTCATCTATGCCATGTGAGAAAAAGTGACTTTGGAAAGTTCCCTAGAAGGGAAGTTTTCTAGGGATTCCCTTCTATAACATGAGAAACAAGACTAACAGAAAAGAATGAAATTAACTATAAGAACTTGGGAAACTGATATAATCCAAATTCTTTCCATGATATTCAAATAGCAACTCAAACTTAAAGATATATAATTGTGCATTTAAGGGACCCAAGTAATATAGAATGCAAAGAATTTACTTAGATTTAGTATTTTATAAAATAGCCAATATCTCATTATATCAGATGATCAATATGAACCATAACACATGATTGGGGCTCCCTGTCAGTTCTGAATTGTATCCTTATAGAGATGAAGAACTATGAAAATGGAGGGAAAGATGGCATGACTATTGAGCACTTATTAGTAGGTATGTCACAGACAAAGCAGTGAAAATAACAGAAAGATACAAATACATGTTGTGTCTATAGCAGTCTTGAACTATAGAGGGTTTAAAAAAAATGAAGACTTTAAACTCCAGAAAACAGTCAGGTTAAACATATATTCAAGCAATGAGATCATGGTATACAACCATAATTCTATATCTTGTTAACTAATGTGCCTCACCCTTGCCTTACCTTGGCCAAGGTCATATACATTAATAACTTATCTGTATATAGTGCTTTTAAACTTTTAAACCCTTTCATAGCTATTAGCCATCTGATCCTCACAACAACCCTGTGAGGTAGGCATGTCAGGAACTGTTAGCTAGCTCCCATTTTACTGATGAAGAAACTGGTATAGAAAGGTAAATGAAATTTCCTCACATCAGTGACAAGGCCAGGGCTAACTAGCTTTTTGGACTTGGCTCCATCCATTTTCCATTAGGCCACCTCTCACATATCCGAAGTCTTCCAATTAGTGGAGAAGTTTGGGAAAAGCAACTAGCATGTATATTCCTACTCTTCTGCATATTTATGGCTCATCCACTCTTTTTTCTGAGGACATGGAAAAGGAGCCAGGGTACCAAAAGGCAAGTGTTTAGGATATACACCCTTTTATAATCAGTTCCTAACTTTTGGTATTTGAAATTAACCTCTGAAGCAATTTTTCAAGCCCTAGCTGAAAAGCACCGGTTGCCTCTTCCACTGCTGTCGCCAAGCGTCTGACTGCGATCACGGCATCCCTGCGGAGCTCGTTGGCCGCGTCTTGCTGGGCACTGGCCTCCTCACCAATAGCAATCAGCCTGTCCAATTTTTCTTCCTCACGCTTTGAGAGTTCTCGTGCCAATCTCCTGTTTTCTGCCAATTCAGCTGCAATAGTCCTGGCCACTGACCGCCTTCTTCGCCTTGCCCACCTTGGAGGTGGCTCACTGGTCAAAGGCCTATCCCCACCAGAAACAAAAGGAACTCCGGAGGAGATTGGAGGCTGCTGTGTGGAGGCCACCCCAGGAGTGTTTCGGCTGGTGCTGGTGCAGGGACTGGGCTCACCGGACACACCCAGTCTGGTCATGGGGCTGCTCTGACAGGGAGCAACTGCACCTCTGAAAAGGTGGTGGGAACTGCTGTAGCTGGGGGTCCCTTGAGAGCACCCTGAAAAACAAAGCAACAATGTTGCAGAGAGGACATTCCTGCTAATGGAATGCATGGAGCCAGCAGCAGAGTTAAGAGACAATTACAAAACTGTGGTCATTCCTGAAAGGCCTCTTTCCACAAGGGACTGGGAAGAGTTCATTTCCTTGGTCTGGACATTTTAGTTTGTTGTAGTCTTACCTCCAACACCTCCCCCTTACCTCCCTGAGCCCCTTTCCACTTAGCTATCCAACCCACTCTATATCCACAAATGCCTAATTAGCCATTATAAATAATTCCAAAATAGTTTGGTTCTAAAGAGTACTTCTACATTTAAAGAGTTCTAATATTTTACATACCTAGACTCATAGCTTTTAAGTTATGTGGAGCCCCTTATCTTACTGTTAGGTTTAAAAAAGAGGGAAAGGGGTAAAAAAATGGGGACGATGCTGAAAGGAACAACATCCAAACATATATTGCTGTTTAGAATAAAGTGACTCTGGGACCCCAATCCTTCACATGTTTGGGAATTACCTGCGCCTGAGGATTCATCCCAGGAGTCCTCAAGGTCACTGGTTTCTTGCATCTGGTCACTGATTCTCAGTTGACAATCCTCATCTGATTCCTTAACTGTTTTCGAGATAGGCTGATGATCTGCTGCCTGAGTGCTTTTTGCTCTCAGAATGCTGGTTCCCTCGTCCCCTGGGGTGTCAGAGACCCCTAAGTTCTGATCATAGTGTTTGGCCCAAGAAGCATCCTCCATTAAGTTGTCTGGGTTAGTCACTACCTGATTTCGGAGAAGCTGATCCAATGTGTCATAAAATGGACAGTGTGGTGGGTCACCCATACTTGTGGCGTGGGCAACATATGCCTTTAAATATAATGCCTTCAGAACTTTAAACTTGGAGCGGCACTGACGTTCCGTGCGGCGGAAGCCTTCCTGCTGCATTCGCTTAGACACAGCCTGATAGACATCTGCATTGTGATGCACAGTCTGGAGGCGTTGAATATACTCTGCCTCGCCAAGTATGGAGAGAAGAGTCCGTGTCTCCTGTCTGGACCATCGGATGCCCGCACTGCTATTGGAACTGGCCATAGTGGACTGGGAAGACTAGCTGAAGAAAGCTCCTGGGCAGCAAGGCGCCAAATCTGAAGGTGTGGGTAAGCTCTGGGTACTTTCAGTCTATTTCCAGGAGACAGCAGATTCTTCCCTCTCAGGGCTAATTGCTGAGAAGCCAGGTCCAAGGACCAAATTTCTGGCTGGAAGGCCACAGGGGAATGAGAGTTACAGTAAGGATAATTGCGGCAGCAAGTTAAGCAATGCTACCTGTAAGTAGGTCGCAAACAAGCAGGATGCCAAGATTGAGAAAGCCCAACTCTGGGAGTTCATCCAGGATGGACACTGGACCAGGGACTAAAAAGGGCTTTACTGGTTTGATAAACAAGGGGACTGACTCTTCCACGAAGGACAGAATGCTTCCAAGGCTGAAACCTGGTACAACTGAGTGTCTGTAAAAATCACCATTGTCTTGTAAGTAGACAGACGGAGATGGGAAACACCTGGAGCATGAGGCCGCTTACTCTGGAGAAGTGCTAGCAGAACCATGGTGTAGCAGTTTGTTTGAGGGGTGCTCATCTTTCACTAATCTTGGCCTAAGCAGCATGCTGTGGCTATGTATTACCCATCTGTCTGTCACCATTGCACTCCTTCATTAAAACATAACTTCCAGAGCCAGAAAAGTTATTCCTACTAATACAATACTTTTTGTGTAACATAGCAGAAGACAACAACATCTTTACTTCAACTGCCTACCCCAAAACAGCAGCATAAAACAAAGAGGGCTACCAGGGGATATAGATCTATGGACATGTTTTAGATCTTGATTGGATCAATGTATCTGCTTGTGATACTCCACTACATTGCAAGATGTTATCATTGGAGAAAGTGGTAAATCCAGTGGTACATATGATCTCTTTGCATTATTTCTTAAAATAGTATGTACAATTACTCAAAAAATTCAATTAAAAAATATTGTCAGCTGCTTACAGTGAATCTAGCTTCAATACCTGTAACTCATTGCTTTTTTATTTACAATTTGAGTATCTTTGACACCAACTAATTTGTCTTCATCATCACAAAAATGTGAATTCACTCTGAAATACTATAGTTTTTGGCTTAGTGCACAGATATCCTAAGGGGAAAAGAAAGTGTCAAGTTCAGTTTAACTACACGCAAGTAAGGAATAATAAAAATACCTTATGTATAAAAAATATTAAATTTAATCTATAATCCCAAAATTCTAACATCAACATAAGGAGACTTCTATTTACATTCTCAACCGAACAACACGGAAAGGAAATAATCTGGACTAAGGGTTAGAAGTCCTGAACTGCAGTCTGATCTAGTTCACCCCCTAACTAATTTAGGGTGCCTTGATTTTTCTCATCTGTAGATGGGGAAGGATTAAAACCTACCTTACCAATCTTACAGGGATTTGAGAGGATTAAATAAAATAATAGATGTGAAAGCACTCTGAAAACTTAAAAACACTGTATCAAGTATTACTAGTCCAGTGAAACTGAAACCCCCTAATTATAGTGGGAATCTATAATTTGAGGAGACATGAGTCTGGGGAAGCAAGCCTCTTTAATCTTTTAATTAAAGTTATAACAGATGATTAACCTGATTCTTACTTAAAACATTAATTAAGCTATTTCTCTAATGATTAAATTTGTAAGCCACTGGAAAAGCTAGTTCCCTGAAAGTGTCACAAAAGGACCCAAGGGAGAAAACCTATAGTGTCTACACAAATTATGACCAAATATAGTAGATTTAGCAAAACTCAACTACAAGGCAATGAAGTCATTAAATTCCCACAAAATCTTTCAAGTCCCCTCAGTTAAAAAATATAAAGATATAAAAAGTCCAAATTACCAGCTCTAAATGACACAAACTGTCAGAACTACAGGAATGTTGGCATTTGTCAATACAGACCTGTCAGCAAGTCTGAGGGAATCCCATCCTTGAGAAGACTCAAAACTAATCATCAAAAGAAATAGCCTACTGGGGTACTCTCTGAAATGACTCAGTTGTAAAAAACAACAACAAAAAAATGGTGTTTCTAGCTTCATTCCACATTATGTTTAGAATGCATAAACACATTTTTATTACCATATGTAAAAGTAATATTTTACTCCATACCTTCTGCCAAGAATCTGCTTTACTTTCATTACTGTATTTGAAATATTTCTTATTCTACTTTGCTTTGCTGCCAATCCAACAACCTGAAAAAGAGTAATATATTATAATGCATGTAATTTATACTTATTTCAAGGCACAAAAATGAGGGGGAATAGTACCTCTTCGTTTTCTGAGTAAGCAACAACAGCTGGAGTAACTCTGTCTCCTGCATCATTTGCAACAACATCAGCCCGGCCATCCTGGAGAAAACACACAACTATATCAGTTCTTCTGAATGAAACATATAGTCTCATTAGACATATTCAGACATATTCTGCCAGTGTTACTGTGCCATATATATGAAAAGAAAAATTGTTCTATCAAAATTTTAAACTTGTAGATTTAATTGCCACTATTACTTTCCTAGACTGATTATATAAGGCCAACATTCCATGAAGAACTGCCGCACTTTTTTGTTTTCTCTGCATAGTCAAGAATTGGAACATAGTAACAAGCTATCTTCATCCAAAAACAAGTCTCATTACACCACCCTTTCTACTTCTCTCCCTTTCTCTACAAATACATCATTATTCCCCTTTCTACAAAAGATGAAGTGGCACTAATCCCTTTGCCTTTTACTTACAAATCATTTGACATTTAAACGCGAGTGTCAGGGAAGTACAGTATTATTGTTCCTCCCATCTCCCCACTGAGAGGAAGGCCACAACTCTCTCAAGCTCTCTTAATTTCCAGAAAGGGCGAAGTCAGCGCAGATCACGCACCATCAACTCGCTTCACACGCTGCACGGGATCAACAGCTCTAGTTCCAGATCACGGCCACCCCGCCCTTTCCCGGCAAACCTCCGGAAACCTCCGGTAGTGGCCTCCTGGGCCACTATATCCCTGAGACCCTCCGGGTTTTCTGCAGCCTTGGCGTCCCCAGGCCCGCCCCAACCCCGGGGCCTCCCGCGCCTACGACGTTCCGGGGACCTCTCCCCTCCCGGACTGATGGAACCACGACGTCCCCGAGACCCTTCCAGACCTCATGGAACCCACGATGTCCCCAAGACCGCTCTGAGTCTCCAGTGGCCTTGACGTTCCGGGACCGCCCCCTTCCGGGCCTCGTGGAAACCACGGCGTCCCCCAGACAGCTTCGGGCCTCCTGCGGACCCCGCGCGCCAGCGTCTTCACGACCCTCCGCCAAAGCGCAGATGGCTTTCCGGGGGTCGCAGGGCAGGAGGCCGGGTCCGCCCGGCCATCGGTCTCGAAACTTCCCCGCAGTAGCGCCTCTCCGCGCGACCTTCCTAGGTCGGTGACATGCCTTTCACAACGCCATAGGTAACCAAAGGACCTGGCCCCGCACTCAGAGAACGGGGAGGCTGACATTAGGCCCCTAGCCCAGCCCCTCATTCCCTCACCTTATATACGGCCACACAGGCTGATGTGCAACCCAGGTGAACTCCGATGGCCGCCATGAGGCGGCAGAGACGGTAGCAGCTGTAAACAGTGTTCGCCGGCTACCTACAAGTCTCCGGCTCCCAACAGCCCCATCAGGCACCGCGGAGACTTCACGTTCCCGCCCGCCCACTGCGTCCGGTCCAAACGCCGCGGCCTCCTGTGTCGCCGCCAATCAGCGGGAAGGTCCCGCCTCTCACAGGACAGTTGACGAATAGCTTTGGTGCCCCTCTCTCCAACCCGCTGAAAATGCACTGCGTGTACTGTAGTGCGCACGCGCCAGTAGGTGGAGAACAATTAGGAAAAAAAAAAAAAGGAAAGTTCACCTCAGCCCCGCCCGGTTCTTTGCTTGTTTGAGGAGACCCAATATTAACTGTGGGTTGAGTTGCGTCATTTGTCTTAGCAACTCCGGGTATGCTCCGCTCCCCAGAGTACCGTAGCAGCTTCCGGCGATATTGTCGAAGCTGACGATGAGTGCAGGTGTCTGAGGAGATTGGAGCTGCTGTTCAGGATGTGGTGTGCGAGCCCAGCCGCTGTGGTGGCTTTTTGCACCTGGCTTTGGGTCTCTAACCTGGTGCCGACGCAGGGCCTGGAGGCCGCGGGGCGCTCGGGGGCCGACTGCGAAGGTGAGCGGTGTGAAACCTGCTTGCATGGCGGTGGCACCGCGCTGCAGCTCAGCTTTTGTCGGCTTTGATTTTTTTCAGGTCTTGGCTATAAATAATATTTCATTCCGAAAAAGCGAGCCCTTTCTCTAGTTTCCTACTTCCTAAGCCCGAGTCTGGGCGATAGTTCAAGCTGGGCCTCAAGAAACCCCGAGGCGCGTCTTGGTCTATCTGTGACGGTTAAACTGCGTTGTCAAGGCTGGTGGGGTTTGATCTGGATTCGATTTTGTGCAAACGCGTCTAGATTCAGATGACCCTGGCGCCGAATTGATTCAGCTTCTACTAACCGGCGAGATTTCCACAGGAGATGTCTTTTAAGTTAAATTAGTTTGCAACTCCCCAAAGGAAAATAAAACCTGACACGTTGCCTGTAATTGAGTTGAGGTGGCTTTAACTAAGGACTCTGAGGACATAACTAGCGTTTGTTATGACTACAGGGAAAAGCTGATTTACAAAGGAGGACAATAACTCTTTAGAAATACAGAAGAATGATTCCTTTGAAGTACACGGAATCTCAGCTGTGGATTGAAATCAGAACACATGCTTTCTGGCTCTGGCAGACTTACCTGTTTTTGGCAAAATCAGCGTGATAATACTTCCTTTTGAAGGCTGTTAACATCAAAGATAATTAGGTCCACTAGCTTCATCCTTTTGCACTACAGTGGCACTTAACCTGCATTGAAATAATTTAAATGCATATCCTCACCCTTCTGTAAGCTTGCAGTCATAACAGGAAATTGTAAATTCACAATATGTGTTGAGTAAATGGGTATATATAGTCTATTACAGCTAAGCTACGGAATACAAGTCCAGTTTTCTGTCAGCCCTGCAATATTTAAACTTTTCTCCAGAAATTAAGAATATCTATATGATGTGACTTTTGAAAACTTTATATTGATACTTACTGAGTTAAGTTACAATTTTGTTTAAAGATCGCTTACAATTGTGTCCTATACATTTCAAGCCAAATTTTTGAGGCATAAACAATTGATTAGTCATCAGTAATTTATTTTCTGGAGCTCCTACCTAAAAACATTTCAGAAGAGCCAGAGTGTCTGGATTAATAAATGTGAAGCTTATGCCATCTATTCTTAATTTAATATTCATATTGTGTTTATTAACTTGCATGTCTGACTAACCTGGGTATGTATTTCCTTTGTTAGATAAAGAAGATACAGATTTACAGCAAGAGAAATACTAGTTTTAGAACAAGAAGAACTAGATTATAGATCTGGTTCTCTTACTGCATATCAGGCTATCATTAGCCACTTAATTTCCTTCAAGGTATAAGATTAAAATGCTATTTTATACATAATTTAAGGCAAAGGTAAGAAACTGATAGTCCAGGAGCCACCTGGGACCTACTGAAATATTAAGTTCACAAAGCATTTTGAAAAACATTTAATTGGGTACTTTTAAAATTGGAAGACTTCTGCCTTTTCTTAAAATACCAGGTGACCTGTTAAGACTAGTCCACATGTCCATGTAGTGGGAATTGGCTGCGGCTGCTTCTTTTAGAAAGGACATGTGTCCTCAGAATTTTGTTTCTGTCTTTCCTACACTGGAATTTCCTCACCCATGCATTTTATTTGCCTGGCCCCTGTAAATATTTAAGTTTCTGAGTCCTGCTTTAGGTGATGTGAGGCTTACTGAAAAAAAAAACTGTAAACATTTCCAGGTCTTTAAAAGTATTGTATTATGCGATTATTTTTTAAACTTTTTATTTTGAAATGATTATAGATTTGCTTAGGGACTTTTACATTTTATTTTATTAAAAATTGTTGTGTTGTTGACACCATTACAGATGTCCCCCATTTTCTCCCTTTGCCCCCCTCCACCCAGCTCCCACTTCATCTTCACTACATTGTTGTCTGTGACCATGGACTATGTATATATGCGTATATGTTCTTTGGCTAATTTTTTCCTGTTTCTGCCCTCCCACCTCCCTCCCCTCTAAGATCTGTCTGTTCCATGTATCTATGCCTCTGGTTTTATTTTTTCAGTTTATTTTGTTCATTAGATCCTACATATGAGGGAGATCATATGGTATTTGTCTTTCTCTGACTGCCTTATTTCACTTAACATAACATTCTCCAGATCCATGCATGCTGTTGCAAAGGGTAGAAGTTCCTTCTTTTTTACTGTCATGTAGATTCCATTGTGTAAATATACCACTTTTTTTTTTAAATCTATTTGTCTACTGATGGGCATTTGGGCTGTTTCCAGACCAGGGACTACTTTTAATAAACAAAAAAACCCCACAACATAAATAAAAGGTGGATGGTTACTTGGTTATAGCAATAAATACATGCCAGGATCCTTAAATTACTAATTGTTAGGTGATTTATGGTGAGATTATTCTCCTCATGTAAGCCAAGGAATAAATTTCTATTCTTATCTTGGCTTCTCTGTGGCATAGAATACCACTGACTTCTTTCTTTTTCAGAAACTTCCTTCTCTTGATAGCATTGATTCTGCTTTTTTCTTGCCTTTGCTTCTTGTGTCTCTGTGCCCACTTGCTCATGGTATGTTTCTGACTCTGTAGCCTTGGCTTCAGTATTAGGCTTTTCCGAAGTTCTGTCCTCTGCTCTCCTCTCTTCTCAGTCTACACACTCTTCTGTCCAATCAGAGTCTAGCTAACTAGAGCCTGATTCATTCCAAATGTTTATATCTAATCTGCTTCCTTTCTGGAGTCCAAGATTTTGCACCCAATTGACGAGTGAACATCCCCACTTAGATCCCTTACACCCCAGACTCATCCTAGTCACAAACCACAGTCATCAACTCCTCCTTTCTCAGGCCCCAAAACCTGGTAACTAGACCAGACTTCTCTTTCTCCCTGATCCCCTATGCCCATCAGTGTCCATTGATTCTACTTTCTGGTTGATTCCCTTCTCCTTCCATTGCCTTGTTACAGATGTTCACCATTTCTATCTTCCTCACTGCCACAGCAGTGTTCTTCCTGCCCCCTTTCCATCTCCTCTTTAGTCCCCTGGCAGTGTCATCATATTACTCCCTTATTTAACATCTTTCATTGGTCACCCATTGCCCCGTCCCCTCAGGTCAGTGCCAACCCTTTGTTTTCTCCACAGTATCTAGTATACTTCTCATGTTCAGTAATTGTTTTGGTCTCCTCCGTGTGTGCACTCCTTGAAAGTCAAGACTTCTCTCTCACCACATCACCTCTGGGGGCTACCACAATTCAAGGTGTAAGACAGGCACTTAATTTTGTTGAACAAATGTATGCATATATGTTGCAATAAAATTTTATGTAACTGTGAGTGAGTCAAAGGTATATCTTTGAAAGTACAAGTTAGAATTCCCAACCCATCATCTAGGTAGTAGATTGGCAAAGCAACAGTTAAGGTCTAGAAATCATGTAAAGTTGTATTATGGGAATAGTATAAGAGCTAGGAGGCACTGGGACACTGGGTTTCTTTTGCAGGAAAGTGAATTAGGGGTCACTGAGAGGCCTTTATGATAATTTCTGCTGACTTGCAGCATTAATTATTACGGCAATATCTCCTTTGCATACTCGATATATCTGCTTATTAAACTTAGCAAACTAAATATTGGCAATGTCTCATTTTTCACATTCTGTCAGTATCATTTAACACAGCTGATTAGTCAGTCCCCACTTTTTTTTTTTTTAACGCTTTCTTCATTATTTTCTGGGAATACGCTCACTCTTCATTCTCATCCTACCTCAATGGCTATTCCTTTAAGTCTTTTTCAAGTTCTTTCTCATATTACCAATTTCTAAACAATTGAGTTTTATAAGACTGAGACCTGGGACCACTTTCTTCTCCATGTCTCCTTATTCTCTGATCTCATCTCTTAAATACTACTAAATATTGGCTTGACCAAAAACTCAGGTTTCTTTTCTTTCTTTTTTTTTTTGTAAAATAAAATTCACATTTTTCATTTTCACCAAAAACTTTATTGATTTGGATATTTTGAGTATGTTGGCTGTCTCCTGCTATTGGCTTCCAGTGGGTAGAGGCCAGGGGTTCTGCTAAACATCTTTCAATGCGTAAGACAGCCCCAAAGCCAAGAATTATTTGGCCAAAATGTCAAGATAACCAAGAAACTCCACAAACCACTTTTGACACATTTGATCAGTCACAGCACCTTCCCCATATACTGTACCATACATTGCACAAATCTGTTTTTTGCGTTTCAGTTGCATTTTTACCTTTCTTGAAATAATAAAACATAATATGCCAAAAATGTTGCATATCTTCTTCCATTTTCAATATTAAAATGGCTGCACAAAAATTCACCAGTTTTCATAAGTTTTTTTAAAAAATGCACACTGATATGACAGCTGTCACAATACAATCTAACAACATTGTTTTGAATGAAGTTAAAGACAACTAGTACTTAGTTAAGCACTATTAGAACCATCATATGGAAAAACTGAATGAGCCCTGGCTGGTATAGCTCAGTGAATTGAGCACAGGCCTGTGAACCAAAGCGTCACCGGTTTGATTCCTAGTCAGGGCACATGCCTGGGTGGCAGGCCATGTCTCTAGTAGGGGGTACATGAGAGGCAACCACACATTGATGTTTCACTCCCCCTTTCCCCCATTCCCTTTCTCTCTAAAAATAAATACATAAAATATTTTCAAAAAACTAAATGAAAGTTTTGGCCAACCCAATACTGTTTGAATGTTGATGTGCTACAAATTTAGGTAGGTAGACCTCACCCCTTAATTCCAGATTTATGTGTCCAGCTGCTTCTCACAGCTTCTCTTTGGATTTGTATTATTCAGTGTTCTCTAGATAAACAGAACCAATAAGTGAGAGAGGGGGGAGAGCAGGGAGAGATTGATTTATAATGAATTATCTGGTTATGGAAGCTGAGAAATCCAATTTTTATATTCTGTTCACTAGAATATAATCTTGAGGGTAAGGGCTTTTTCCCTTCATTGCTGGATCTCAAGAACCTAGAGTATTGTTTGGCATTTAATAATTGCTCAATAAATATTTGTTAAAGCCATGACTGACTTATATTTAGTGTTCTGTTCCTATTATTAGCATTGGAAATAAATATGATTTCTAAAAGATGACATGACTTGCCTTCCAGCTGAAAATACTAAAAATACTGGATAATGTAAAGATGTAAAAATCATTAAAAATGTAAGTTAGTAAGGCATACCAAGAGACCAAAAACAAAATAAAAGTGGGAAGCAGGTAAAGGAGCCCTGAGGCTGACTTTTTTTTTTTAATTTTATTTATTCTTGTTTAGAGAGAGACGACGGGAAGGAGAAAGAGAGGGAGAGAAACATCAATGTATGGTTGCCTCTCACACACCCCCTTCTGGGGACCTGGCCCTCAGCCCAGGCATGTGCCCTGCCTAGGAATCGAACAAGCAACCCTTTGGTTCACAGGTCCATGCTCAGTTGATTGAGTCAGGCCAGCCAGGGCTGTGACTTGTGTTTTGAGGGCATTTGCTACCCAGTGAGCTGAATGTAAGTATTCACAGCTTTGGTAAAATGAAGAGAATAAAGACAAAGTCAAGGACTCTCCCAAGTTACAAGGACTCTCCCAAGTTAGAAGTAGAATACTAGATTATGCCCTGCCCTACCCAGTTAGTTAGCAATTCCACAGAGCTTCATTATAATAGGTAATGGGAAATAAGTACAACTCTACTGCCATCTTTATAGACTAAAGGAAATTGCATTACTTGAACTTTTTACTCAATAACAGGAAACAAAAATATCTCCAGATAGTAGATAATCACAGGCTAACCCACATATAGGCTGAAGCCCAAATTCATATTACTTGTGTGGTTCAAAACATTTCAAATCAAGAATTTGGTTTCAAGGGATTTCTAGCAAACATCAGCAAATGCCAGTCTTACAGATAGGAACCCACAGTCCACATAGTCCTCAAAGAATTCCCAAAGCTGAAGCTCCAAGAGTTAAAGCTTCCATTGAGAAGAATGACAAACCCATGTGGAAGCCAGATGAGATGAGGGACAGAAGCAGCGAGAAGAAGGAAGCAAGAAGAGAGACTGAAAAGGCTTCAGGTACTGGAGTTACTAGGGATAGAATATAAAATGTTTGTCATGTTTAAAGAAATAAAGGAGGGATTGAAGATACAAATAAAGAGCAGGAGGCTATTAATAAAAGTCCAACCATATTTGGAAAAATACCAAATAAACTCCTACAAATAGGAATTAATGGAGTTAATCATAGATTAAACACCTGAGCAAATTAGTGAGTTAGAAGATTGACGTAATTATCAAGAGGGAATCCTTGAGAGTTTAAGAGATAAAAATATGAAAGATAAAGCTACAATGAAGATAAAGAGAAAAATTCCAACACAGGTTAACTGGTTCAAGGGGAGGATAGCGTATTTTCCCAACCCAATGCTGTCATCTGTCCACAGATTGGGAAGTCCAACATGCTCCAAAAGGTATGAATAAACATATCCAATTAATGTCTAATCACATAATAAAGGAATTGGAAAACACAAAGGAAAAAAAGAAAAATTTAAACATGGCCAGAGAAAAAAGAAAAGCACAAATTCTCAGGTTTGGACCCAGAGAAGGTGATATCAGAGCCCAAGTACCGCCTTCTGAGTGTGGTGTTGGGAACTAATTTATTTAGGGCAACATTAAAAATAAAATTAAAACAATGAGGCAGTATACAAAATATTCATGAAGTTCTGGTTACTATTAAAGTCCTAACTCATTGTAACATGTGTAATATACTTAGTAGTTCTCCCCTACTTCTGCCACTGCCTGCTAATCTGGTGGGGGGTTTTTTTCTTCTACAAAATCTAGCTGGAGCAGATAAGGGGGGACCGACAGCATGGAAGGAACTGGGGAGCATTATGCTAAGTGAAATAAGCCAGGCAGTGAAAGACAAATACCTTCTGATCTCACCTTTAAGTGGAACCTAATCAACAAAACAGACAAGCAAGCAAAATATAACCAGAGACAATGAGATTAAGAAAAATCTAACAGTAACTAGTGGGGAGGTGGGAGGGGATAATGGGGGGAAAAGGGGGAAGGGTTTTCAGAAACAGCTATAAAGGACACATGGACAAAACCAAGGGGTGGTGGAATCAGGGGAGGGAAGGACTGGTTGTGGGGAAAATGCAGACAACTGTACTTGAACAACAATAAAATAAAAATAATTTAATAAAAATAAGAAAGGCACTAAGGATATAAAAGGGAGGAACTGACTGGAAAAAAAGAGAAGGATATAAAGAGGATATTTTCAAACAAAAAAGGAATAAAAATAAACAAAAATGTTTTTTTCAAAATTTCCTCTTCTATTTTTTTTCCTTCCTTCTCTTTAAAATTCTTTTGCTTGATTTGGAATTTCAGCAATGGTCTTTCTCCCTAGGCCATCATCTTCCCAGGCTGTTAATTTCTTCTTTTTTAATTAAATTTATGGGGGTAGCATTCGTTAATAAAATCATATAGGGTTCAGTATAAATTTTCTATGATACCTGATCAGCATATAGCATTTTGTGCCCACCACCCAAAGTCAAGTCATCTTCCATCACCATATGTTTGCCCACCTTCACCCTTTCCTAGCTCCCACCCCCTCCCTCCTCTATTACATCTTTCTGGAACTCATATAACTTAGGTATTTGGCTTCCTGAATTTCTTACCCTTTTTCTACTTCTTTGTTCTTTGGTTTAATTTCTGGGGATTTTTTTTTTTCAACTCAATCTTCTAAATAAATCTTGTATGGACTTTTCTAACTTTATCTATCATATTTTTAATTATCAAGAATTCTTGTCTTTTGGTTGTCTCGATATTGTTTATATTTGATTTATCACTTTTTTTCTAAGAACTTGCCTATTTTTACCAGCTTTTTTATTGATCTTTATTTTCTCTACCTAATTAATTTCTGTTCTTTTATTATTCAATATCTTCTATATTCTTTTGGTTTATATAGTTATACTTTTTAAAATTCTTGAGTGAATGCTTACTCATTAATTTTCCATTTTTCTCTTTCAAAAGGTACACATTCAATGTTATAAATGTCCTTCTAAGTACTACCTTAACTACATCCCTTAAGTTTTCTAGATAGCTTTTGATAGGAATTAAATCCTAAAAATCACACATTTACATTACTACTTCTACTTCGACTCACCGAGGACTAAGAAGTGTGCATGTGAAAATATCCGGGCATATGACTGCACTGGCCATGTTGCTTTTGTTACTGATTTCTAACTATGCTCAGAGAATGTGGGCTGTTATGATGCAGGGTTTTGGATACTTGTTTAGACTTGCCTTTTGCTCAGTAATGGTAGGCTTATATAAATGTTGCTTACTTTCTTGAACACATTCTGAATTTTCTAATCTGAAGGAGAAATGCTCCATATATGTAATTAGGTGAACTTTGCAAATAGTATTGTTCAAATGTTTAATGTCCTCATTAGCTTTGGTCAATTTGATTAAATAATTGTTGAGAGGGTGTTAAACCATCTACCATGATGGTGTCGATTTGCTATTATAAATCTGTCAGGATTTTGTATATTATCAAGCTACGCTGTTGGGTGTACAATACTTAAAGATATTTTATATTTCTGGTAAATAGTTCATATTATAGTTAGTAAAGACTTTTGTTATTCCCAATAAAGCTTTCTATGATAAACCAGATTTTGGATAGAAATGTTCTGTCATATCTTCTTAATTTTATATTATTTTTTAATTTCAAAATTATTTAACTCATTTAAAATCATAGCAATAAATCCATTACATGTTAACATAAATAAACTGATTTTGATAGAAAATAACTGCTTCCCAAAACAAAAAGTCAAAATAAATAGAGATTTCTACTCCAACCCCAGATGGTATAACAGAGACTGTATTTACTTTTCCTTCCCAACTAGAAAACCAGATGAAATATATAAAGCAGTGTTTTAAAGCTGACATTTAAGGGTCATTTTATATTAGTTTCAGGTGTACAGCATAATGGTCAGACAATCATATCATCTACAAATTGATTCCTCTGGTGAGTCTAACATCCCCCTGGTACTGTGCATAGTTGTTACAATATTGTTGACTACATTCCTATGCTGTACTTTACATCCCCATCACTATTTTGTAACCACCAGATTTTTATTCTTAATCCTTTCGCCTTTTTCACCTACCTCCAAACTCTTTCCCCCCAGCAACCATCATTTTGTTCTCTGTATCTATGAGTCTATTTCTGTTTTGTTTGTTCATTTATTTTATTCTTTAGATGCCATATATAAGTGAAATCATATGGTATTTGCCTTTCTCTGACAGACATTTCATTTGCATAATATCCTCTAGGTCCATGGTGTTGCAAATGGTAATATTTTATTCTTTTTTTTATGGGCAAGTATATAACATTCCATTGTATATGTATTACCACTTTTTTTTAAATTTTTTAATCCTTTCCTGGGGATATACTTATTAGTTTGAGAGAAAGAGGAAGGGAGAAAGAGAAACATCGATTGGTTGCCTCCCATAAGGGCCCTTATTGGGAATTGAAAAGGTATGTGTCCAGACCCTGAACAGAACGCACGACATTTTGGTGCACAGGATGATGCTCCAGCCAACTGAGCCACACCAGCCAGGGCTGTATTACCACTTAAAAAAAAAAATCCACTATTCTATTGATAGGCCTATCGGTTGCTTACATGTCTTGGCTATTGTAAATAACTACAATGAACACAGGGATGCATATATCTTTTCTTTGTAAAAATGTATTTTTTTTTATTTATCAGTTTTGGAGAGAGAAGGGAGTAAGAGAGAAACATTGATTTGTTGCTCCACTTATTTACACATTCGTTGTTTGACTTGTATATGTGCCCTGATGGGGAAATTGAACCTGCAACTTTGGCATATTGGGAGGATACTCTAACCAACTGAGCTACCTGATCAGGGCTGTGTATATCTTTTCAAATTAGTATTTTGGGTTTCTTTTTAAATATACCCAGAAGTGAAATTGCTGGGTCATAAGGCAGTTCCATTTCTAATTTTTTGAGGAACTGGCATACTGTTTTCCACATATCTTTTTATTTTTAAAACTTTTCATTTTTTATAAATTTATGCATATTTAAATTAATGATATGTTTGGGTTTTATTTCTCTCAATTAATTTTGTGGGTTTTTGAAAGAAATTTTTGTGTTTTTTCTTGCTCTTTTTTCCTTTATTGCCTTCAAGTGGACTGATAATGGTTTTAAAATCTCTTCATGTTCCCTGCACTAATACTGATTTAGCAGTAATTTATTTACATTTTTGAGATATTAACTATGACATTTTTAACATATTTAATTTGCTAAAAATTAATATGACCTAACAATTCTCTTTTGCTACCCTCCTCCTGGATTATAAAGGACCTTGGGAAGTGAACTATCAGAAAAGGAAACTTTAAAAAAAGTCCCATTTACAATTGCATCAAAAATAAAATAAAATAAAATACCTACAAATAAATTAAACTAAGAAGGTAAAAAACCTGTACTTGGAAAGGTATAAGACATTGAAGAAAGAAACTGAAGAAGATACAAATAAATGGAAGCAGATAATGTGCTCATGCATAAGAAGAATTAACATTGTTAAAATGTCCATACTACCCAAAGCAATCTATAGGTTCAGTGCAATGCCTATTAAATTACCAATGACATACAAGGGAGTATCCCCCAAAACTGGAATTATCTTGTCAAGAGCAGGCCCCTTGTAGTACAGGCTTCCTCCACTAGATGAGTGTTCTAGGAACTCATCTGTATCAGTGTACCAACTGGGGTTGTTGTGAGAGGCTGAATTTGACTTCAGTGAATTTCTTTTAACATTCTTTCAATGAATTTGCCCATTTCATGAGGGGTAATTTACGAGTGCACCTGCCCACACTGCACTAAGTGTTCAGCAGTTTTTGACCAAAAATGGCATGACCCCTGTGCCCCACTGTCGCTGTTCACCTGATCTCACCCTCAGTGACTATTTTTGTTTCCCCAGTGAAAAAAGTCCTCAAAGAGAAAAGTTGTGGAAGAGGTGAAACAAAAAATGTCAGAAGCACTAAAAGGCATCAAAATTGACACATTCAAAACTGTTTTGAGCAGTTGAACAAAGATCTCCATAGGTATATTGCATTAAATGGAGAATACTTTGAAGGTGGCTGAAGTTTAAATATGTAATAATAAATACACAATTTTTTATAAATAAATTTGAGGTTTTTGGGGGCACCCTCTTGTATTTCACAGATCTAGAAAAAATATTTTTAAAAATTTATTTGGAACCACAAAAAACCCTGAATAGCAACAGCAATCTTGAGAAAGAAGAATAAAGTTGGAAGAATCATGCTACCTGATATCAAATTATACTACAAGGCCATAGTAGTCAAATGAGTATTGTACTGGCATAAAAACAGACACATAGATTAATGGAAAAGAATAGAGAGCCCAGAAATAAACCCACGCCTATATGATCAACAAAGGAGTCAGGAACATTCAATGGGGTAAAGACAGTCTATTCAACAAATGGTGTTAGGAAAATTGGACAGATACATGCAAATAAATGAAACTAGATGACCTTCTTACACCATATACAAGAATAAACTCAAAATGGGTTAAAGACTTAAATGTAAGACTTGAAAGCATAAAACTCCTAGAAGAAAACAGGCAGTAAATTCTCTGACATCTCTCTTAGCAGTATTTTTTTCTGATATATCTCCTCAGGCAAAGGAAACAAACAAACAAAATAAATAAATGGGACTATATCAAACTAAAAAGGTTTTGCACAGCAAAGAAAACCACTGACAAAAGGAAAAGCCAATCTACCAAATAGGAGAACGCATTTGCCAATGATACATCTAGTAATAGGTTAATATTCAAATTTTATAAACAGCTCATATAACTCAGCAGCAGAAAAACAAGCAATTCATTTAAAAAATGGGCAGAGGACCTGAATAGACACTTCTCCAAAGAGAACATACAGGTGGCCAATAGACATATGAAAAGATGCTCAACATCACTAATCATCAGAGAAATGCTAACTGTCCCACATTGAGATATCACCTGATATCTGTCAAAATGACTATCATCAATAAATCAATAAGGAGCAAGTGTTGAAGAGGATGTGGAGAAAAGGGAACCCTCATGCTCTCTTGGTGGGGATGTGGATCGGTGCAGCCACTATGGAAAACAGCATGGAGGCTCCTCAAGATATTAAAAATGGAATTGCTTTCTGACTTAGCAATTCCACTTCTGAGTATATATCTGAAGAAATCCACAACACTAATTTGAGAGAATATATGCACCCCCATGTTCATTGCAGCATTATTTACAAAACCCAGAATATGAGAGCCACTCAAGTGGCCATCAATACCTAAGTGGACTAAAAGGTGGTGGTACATAATACAATGGAGTTATTATACTCTGCGATAAAAATGGACGAAATCTTACTATTTGCAACAGCATGGATGGACCTAGAGGGTATTATGCTGAGTGAAATAAATCAGAAAAAGACAAATACCGTATGATTTCACTTATATGTGGAATCTAATGAGCAAAAGAAATGAACAAACAAAACAGAAACAGACTCATAGGTACAGAGAACACACTGATGGTTTCTAGGGGGGAGGAGGGTTGCAGGCCTGGTTTTAAAAAAAGTGAAGGTATTAAGAAGTGCAAATTGGTAGTTAAAAATAGTCACAAGGATGTCAAATACAGCATAGGGAACGTAGTCAACAATATTGTAATAGCTATGTATGGTCCTAGGGGGATACTTGAAATATCAAGGGGACCCGTTTGTAAATTATGTGATTGTCTAGTCACTATGCGGTACACCTGAAACTTATTCAAAGTAGTACTGAATGTGAAAAAAAAAAACCCATGTCCCAATCATCACATCCTATAGAAAGCTGTACTTTCTCTAGGGCTAGCCAAATTTTGTAGGAATGTTCTTGATTCAGGTGGAACTTGGTTCCAAAGATTGATTGATTGATTCTATAAACTCATGTTATTCAAAGCCCAATCCCAAGCTAATAGCTACAGGCCCTAAATCATACTTCCAAATATTTTTGATTCACTGTCATGATGTGTTAAATCATAGTTATACTTTTTATTGGATGAGTAGGACATATACGCAGGTGTGCTAGTGGTTATCTTGTACATACATATGTAATTTCTTTATTCCTTCTAGTATGTGAAGAATTCTTGAACCGGTTCTACAACTCATTGATAGCCAGAGGAATTAACTTTTCTTTGGACACCATAGAAAAAGAATTGATCAGTTTTTGCTTGGGCGTCAAAGGAAAAGAAAACCGCCTGGTATGGTAAATTTTCATGTTTGGTTTTTCCCTCAGGCTTGAGGGAAAATGCTAACGCTATTATTTCTGATCTTGGACTTAACTGTTCTCCTGCTTAGATGCTGGCCCCAGGCATGCTCACCATAAAGAGCAAGTAGGAACTTTTCATTCAGTGAAATGCAGTCATACGAATTTTAATCTAGAATACATCTGTTTTCATTTTGCTTTTGGAATAAACCACAGAAAATCAAGCTCATATTTTGTTAAATAAAATTACACAATTGAATGTCTAATTGAGAATTTATTGTTCTGAGTTAAGAATGGGCAGACTTTCTATTTCTTACCAAGACAGTTAAACCTTTCAAATATTTTATATCCTTGTTTATATGTAACCAATGAAGTATTTATATTTTCTTGTAATGATGTTTATATAGTGTTTCCTGGGTATATGCAAGTGACTTTTTCAACGTACTGGTTTACATCATGAAAAAGTCTTAGATCAATTTGTTTTGCCTAAAATTGTATGTTTAACTTTTCAGTTAAATTTTCACTGTAGGCATCTCACCACTGGCACACAGTAAAAATCTCAGCATTTATTTGTACCATTAAGTTTTTATATTTGTAAATATAAAATGATTAAGTTGGGTGGTTTGAAAAGCAGTATAACATAAACAGTGGCCTGAACTATAGAGTCAAAATGTTAGGTTTCTTAAAATTCAATCTCCTTCCACCCTCAGCTCTTAGCTGGAGGAAACCAACCCTAAAACACAGATAGTCCCCTCCCTCACACACCCAGGTCTGGTAGGAGCAGCCACAAACAGTGAACAGCATGATAGCTCCAGACAGGTAGCCCAAGGTCAATCACACACAGTGTCTGACATCAACCAGAATCTGAACCCTGAATAAATGGATCCAGAACCAACACAACCAGTGGTGGGCCTCAGACCACACCAGAGCTCAACCCAACTAACCACACTAGTAGCACACCCAAAGGGGGATTCCAGCAGGCACCAAACCCTACTGGGAACAATTCTGCCTTGGGGGGTGGCACCTGCATGGCCTCTCATACATGGTGATCAAGGCTTACCCTTATAGTCAGCCAGCCTGAAGGGTTAACTCCATCCATGAAAAAGCCAACAGCATTCAAGATTCAACTCCACCAGGGTGCACATAACTTACAAGAAACCCTCCTGGAGCACAGAGCTCAGGTGATTTAGAAGAGTGTGCCACTGAGGCCATCAAGGCACCTTCATCATAAAGCCATCATAACAAATTTGGGAGTTAGAATAGATTTACCTAATACACAGAAATAAAATGGGGAGACAAAAAACATGCTCCAAATGAAAGGACAAGAGGAATCCCCAGAAAAAGAATTAAATGCAATGGAAGCAACTAATATTCCAGATGCAGAGTTTAAAACATTTGTCATAAAGATGCTCAAGAACCTTAGGGGAAAAATGGATGATCTCAGTGAGAACTTAAACAAAGAAACAGTAAATGTTAAAAAGGACACAGAAACTATAAAAAAGAACCAGTCAGAAATGAAGAAAACAATATCTGAAATTAAGAATACACTGGAAGAAATTAACAGGGGGTTAGGTGAAGCAGAGGATGGAATCAGCGATTTAGAGGACAAACTAAGAGCAGACACCCAAGCTGTGCATCACAAAGAAAAGAAAATGTAAGAATTGAGGGAGGTCTAAGGGACCTCTGGGACATGATGAAGTGTAACAATGTCTGCATCATAGAGGTACCAGAAGGAGAAAAGAGAACAGGGACCAAGAACATAGTTGAAGAAATAAGGGCTAAAAACTTTCCTAAATTGGTGAAGGAAAAAGCTACACGAGTTCAGAAAACACAGAGTCCTGATCAAGAGGAATTTGAAGAGATCCACACCAAGACACATTATAATTAACGTGACAAAAGTTAAAGACAAAGAGAGAATCTTAAGTGCAGTAAGAGAGACAGTTACCTAAAAGAGAGCTCCTGTAAGGCTGTCAGCTGATTTCTCAACAGAAACGCTTCAGGCCAGAAGAGGTTGGAGTGAAATACTCAAAGTGAAAAGCAAGGACCTATAACCAAGACTATATAATCCAGCCAGGCTATCATTTAAAACTAAAGACCTTCCCAGACCCCCCCTCCCCCCAAAAAAAGCTTATAGAACTTTTCATCACCAAACCAGTATTGCAAGAAACATTAAAGGGCCTGCTTTAAAAAGAAGAAATAGAAATTGAGAGGAACCTAGATATAAAGAAAAAATGGCAATAAATTAGTACCTATCAATAATAACCTAAAATGTAAACAGATTAAATGCTCCAATCAAAAGACATAGGCTAGCTGAAAGACAAATACCATATGATCTCACCTACAAGTGGAACTAATCAACAAAACAAACGAGTGAGCAAAATAGAACCAGAGACATGAAAATAAAGAGCAAACTGACAATAAACAGAGGAGAAGGGGAAGGAGTAGTATGGGAAAGAAGGGGAAGGGTCAAGTCAAGGAACACCATATAAAAACCCCCCAAACAAGGGTGATGGGGTGGGGGTTGACTGTGGGAGTGGGGGAAGGGGAATGGATGGAGAGAGGAGAGCGACCGGGAAACCTTGGGACAACTGTAATTGAACAACAATAAGAAAAGTCTTTATTTATTTATTTTTATAGAGGGGGAAAGGAGAGAGGAAGGGAAGGAGAAAAACATTGATGTATGAGAGAAACATTGACTGGTTACCTCTCATACATGTACACACCCAGACCAGGGACCAAACTCACAACCTGGGTATGTGCCCTGACCTGGAATTGAACAGGTGACCTTTCCCTATTCAGGATAATGCTCAACCAACTCAGTCACACCAGTCAGGGCTGGAACTGTGTTTTGACACAGTGGTCCCACTTCTGGGAATATATCTTAAGAATCCCCAAACACTAATTCAGAAGAATATATGCACCCCTATGTTCATTGCAGCCTTATTTACAATAGCCAAGATCTGGAACCAGCCCAAGTGCCCATCAATAGGTGAGTGGATAAAAAGTTGTGGTATATTTACACAATGGAATACGACGTGGCTGTAAAAAAGGAAGGAAATCTTACCTTTTGTGACAGTATGGATGGAATTAGAGAGCATTATGCTAAGTGAAATAAGGCAGTCAGAGACAGACAGATACTATATGATCTCACTTATACGTGGAATCGAACAAACAAAATAAACTTCTGGACAAAATAGAACAGAGGCATGGATATGTGGAACACACTGACAGTGTCGGAGGGGAGGGGGGCAATGGGGCCGGATGAAAGAAGATGAAGGGGTTAGTCAGAAAAGCATGTATGTTGTACATAACACCTAGACACAGGCAGCAGTATGGTGAGAGCACGAGGGACAGCAGGTGGTGGTTAGGTAGAGGTGGGTAAATATACTGGGACTTCTGTAATAGTGTCAACAATAAAAATAAAGTTTTAAAAATACAATAAAATAAAATTCAATATTTTCTCCTGGCTGTCTGGTGACCTGCAGTTGGCTTGGGCATAAAATGTAATAGTACTCACCTCACAGGAGTGTCGCGACGGTAAGTCAATACCTGGAGAGCCCTGAGAGCAGCGCCTGGCGCAGGGAGCCCTGGGCAAGCCTTGGAAAATTGTATGAACTGTCGGGAACTTCTAATCAGAATGCTCATGGGAATGGAGCCTCTTGTTTTCTGGTGTCTTAGCAGTGCTCAAAATTTAATACCTGGCCCATGAAAACTGGGTTAACCTCTTTCTTACTTCTGAAAACCATACCGCTTGCTTTTCTCAGTGTCTGAGCCACTAAATTCTCTTCATTTTCCTTCAGTGCTATTATCTAGGAGCAACCAAAGACGCAGCCACAAAGATCCTAAGTGAAGTCACCCGGCCAATGAGTGTGCACATGCCTGCAATGAAGATTTGCGAGAAGCTCAGGAAGATGGACAGCCAAATCTGTGAGCTGAAATATGGTATGAATCCAGTGTCTTTTTTTCCACAATGTCCGAAATGCCTATTCTCAAAACAGGCTATGTTTCTAGAAAGTCAGTGTTAGAAAGGAAGGAATTCTCCACTTGCCACTAGGTTGTTGGGCTGCTGAATGGTACTTAATGCCACCTGACCTTTTGGGGGAGGGGTGAGAGAAATGAATACCAGCACAATCAACTTTAGGTAAGAGTGTCAACCCAGATAGGAAAGTTGAAACTCTTTTTTTTTAAGATTTTATTCATTTATTTTTAGAGAGGGAAGGGAGGGAGAAAGAGAGAGAGAGAGAGAGAGAGAGAGAGAGAGAGAGAGAGAGAGAGAGAGAGAGTGAGAGAGAAACATCAATGTGCGGTTGCTGGGGGACATGGCCTACAACCTAGGCATGTGCCCTGACTGGGAATCGAACCTGCAATGCCTGGTTCTCAGCCCACGCTCAATCCACTGAGCTATACCCGCCAGGGCAAAAGTTGAAACTCTTAAATCACCAAGCCAGTGTTGACTGTGTACATCAAGGAAAATTCGAAGTATCAAGGGAACAACTACTCACAGGGATTTAGCTCTCAGTAACCCGTTAAAAGAAGTTGCATTTATTCAAAGGTGATGTAAGGACTCAGAAGTTTTAAATGTGTCTGTATCTTTTCCCCTAGATTTGTCTATTATTTTGCCTGCCAGCTTTAAATTTTAGGAAATAGGTTATTTGTAGCAAATCAGGTTTTGCCTAATGAAATAACCTTTTCGAGAGTACCTAAAATAAACAGCCAGGAAAGAGAGATGCCCTACTTAAATCATTATCCTTGGCCTTATATATTTCACATAGATAAATCTATTATTTTTATACTGAGGATTTCTATCTGGGCCAGCCTTTCGGGTAGATTGGGTAGGTACAGTAAAGGCTTTTGGCAGGGGTGGTGGTTCCTTTCTTAGCTTATCCTTAACGCCTGAAGTTCCACCAGTACAGACCCATTTCTTTTGCTCAAGTAATTGTTTTATGTTACATACCCAAATCCACTGTAGTATTGTAAACTACCTAATCAGCACCCAGACTGAGTTATTTTAATCTTATTTTCTAACATAGGTGTGTGGAATCGTTATGCACCATCATTACATAACTGACTTGAAATAGGTTTAAGGTTGGAAGATACTCAAAATAACCTGCTTCCCAACTTGCCAAGGGCAGTCCCCAGCTTCCAGGGTAGTGATTACGGTTCAGGCATCCCTTTTTATTGGCT
Organism: Tonatia bakeri; assembly: GCA_004024845.1. NCBI lineage: Eukaryota > Metazoa > Chordata > Mammalia > Chiroptera > Phyllostomidae > Tonatia > Tonatia bakeri. The sequence continues at coordinate 19,227 of PVIA01003060.1, read as the reverse complement.
TCCAAGTGATGCAGGAGAGGCAGGAATCGCTGAGTCCACATAAACAATATTCTTAAAAGGGACAAACCTGTGCTGATTCTTTAGTTCAACAAGTTATTTAGAATATCTTCTATTATGTGCAACAGAACTTACTGGGTTCTTTGATAATAGAAATATTCATCAGATACTATTAAGAAATGAATATTTACTAGTGTTTGGGCAATGCTGGCCACTAGAGGCCCTTGGGGAGCCATGAACTAGTTTTAATTTAGGTATCAACCTTTTCCTTGTAGTTTTAGAGGGTCACAGAGGTTTTCCCTTTTTAAAATTAATGCCAGATTCTAAATTCTTTAGAAAAGCTCAAAGAAACTACTGACACTTGCAATGAAGTATATTCCTCATTCAACTGTTTATTCTGAATAGACCACTATCCCAATATCTCGTTCCCTGCTTATTATTGGCAAAAAACTTGAGACTGAACACGGGTTTTTGAACTGGGGGGTAATAATAATTTGGGCTATAAATGCTTCTACTTTTACAGGTATTCTGTTAAGTCAGCCATGAAATTAACAATCAAGATAAGTATAGAGTTGGATTATGTTTTCAATGAGGAAGTTGTCTTTTGGTTTTTGACCTGAAAAAATATTTTTGCTTATTCTGTATCTGAAAAGGATGGATATCACTATAAAAATGTAAGGGTAGCTGATCCTCCAAATAAGCAAGGTTTTAAAATCCAACTTTTATTAATTGTTTTCTAGATTTATTGAGATAAATTTACTTAAAACATTATATAAATTTAAGAAAACTACCCCATTTGATAGGAAAATTATAATCGTAAGTATAGTACAGATGAGCTTAATTTGTCTTTTTATTTTGTTTTGGGGCTGGACAATAGAGAAGTAGTTGAGTTCTTGACATTCTCTGCAGATAATTTGTAAATGGGAAAACAGTAATCTTAGTAAAGGAGTTAAAAGTCGGTGACAAATGTTATTGGCAAGAATGGCAGAAGCCAGATTGACTGGGACTGAAGTGCTAGCGTTAGAGAATGGGGGATCTATACCCCAAAGGACTGCCGTGAATGCTGTAGTAAATTAGTAATCCCAGGAGGGGTGGGGAACAGGTGAAGTTAAGCAAAGATTCAAAACCAATAAGGATCAATAAGAATGCTCCTGATTATATTCACATGTTTAGGTTTCTTCAAATTTATATTTAAAGACTTGATGGTGCGGTGTAATATATATGCTTAGCTGTTTTACTGAAGACTATCTTTGTATATAAAAAGTGAGCCATAACTTTCTAGTTAATTATAATCTATGGATTTCTGTTGGCCACACGCAAGCCTTTCCCAAGGCATTCCTTTTTACCGATCACGCTCTTTTTACCTCAGGAGCGGCTTTTAGGAGGCGGTGCTCTTCATTTCAGAAATGAAGAGCTGATCTTGTGAAGCCGTGGTAGCAGACACTGCAGAGCTACACGGCTTCGAACCCCATGTTTTGAAGCACGTATAATCCCATGGAGAGAAAGTCTGATAGAACATAACTTGTCCCAATAGCTTTGTATCCATACACTTCCCTTAGGCGTGTCTTGGTTTCCATAGAAAATGGAACAGTTCTCAGCCCCAAGATAAGTAACACCATTTGCCTTTCTCGATGTTTCAGAGTTGCTGTTTTTAAAGAGCTGTGTATTTCCTTTTTGTCACTTAGAAAAGAAATTAGATTTAGCAGCGGTGGACCTGTGGAAGATGAGAGTGGCAGAGCTGAAACAGATACTGCACAGCTGGGGAGAAGAGTGCCGCGCCTGCGCGGAGAAAGCCGACTACGTGAATCTCATCAAAGAACTGGCGCCCAAGTACGCAGCAAGGCACCGGAAAGCAGAGCTCTGACTCTCCGGCGCCGGTGCATCACGGACTGTATTCAGACACAGAATGATTGTCTAGGATATGGGCGTGTCGGTTAGGGGTAGCTGGGCATTGCACTGTGCGTGGTCTCATGCATTTTGTTTTGATAGTACACATTGGTACTGGTTGTTTAGGTTTGTAAGTAAAACTGTTAATATTAGTGGTATCTTACATTTTCATTGTACCCAAACTTACAAGTGCTTTTCTCATAATTTTCTTCTAAGGACTGGGTAAATGATCATTGGCCACCTCCTAAAACTGGGAAAAGTGAACTTCTTCTGAAAAATTGATTCCAAGGAGGAGGAGAGTGCTCACAAGCCCCTCTTTGTGCATTAATACTTCATTGAACAGATTGGATTAGGACAAAAGGAACAATGTTTAGCGTATTAAACCTGGCATAAAACCTGGCATGATCAAAAAGTGTTTTTTATTTTAAAGTAAACTGTATTTTCAACTGCAAATCACTCTACTTTCTAGCTCTTTTTGGTATCAGAAATGGGAGGGCAGGAGGTACTACTTGAAACTAGTGTTTTCCATAAGAAGAAAACCTGTTTAAAACCTATTTAAACATACTTAAGAAAATAGATGAAGAATCCACTCAAGTATAGCCAATGTTTTAGCAAATTGTATCAATACTCACAATGCTAAGTGAGCAAAGCTTAAGGTTTTTTGTATGCCTTTCTATAACGCAGTAGATGTGCTTTTGATAGAAGATTAACACACGTTAAGGCTTCAGACAGGCAACATGGAGCTTTATGGTTCCTAGTGCTGTCTTATCAGCTTTCAACTGTAAAATCATTTTTGGCTCCATTTTCTGGCCAAATACGAATAAGACCACACTGTAGAAGTGGCTGCCTCTGCGTGGCAAGTGGATATGGGGAATGAAAGCTCGAGGGCACTTTCTGGGGGTGATGGGACCTCCTATATCTTGATGGTGGTTACAGGGGTGAGTAACGTCAAACTTATCTGTTAGTACAATGAAGATCTGGGCATTGTATTGTATGTAAATTATATCTAAAATGCTGCTGTAGAAAAATTATTCAAAAATTAACAAAAATTGATTAAAAACTTCTTATGCATTCAGAGAATTGCAGTTACTGACTGGATGTCCTTTTGGGGAGTGGAGGAGAAATTTTCCAGACTGAAAGTATATGTTGGAAGTGTTATTTTAACTTTTAAAATGCCACTCACGCAAACAAACTTTCAGTTGAGTAGTTGGGAATGTAACCAGATTTGTAAGAGAATTAGTGGTTAGTAACTTAAAAATGAGAATAAAAAAGCTTTGATGTAATAAATAGTCAAAAGGGTTATTGGTTTTGGATTTTGGCAGCTTTGTCATTAGGTGTCAAGCACCCTACTTAATTATGAATCATATCTTTAAAATGCCTAAATTTAGGTTTTTATATTTGTTTGTTTATTTTGCTTTTTGTAAACTTATGCTTGTTTTTCTTTAGTGCACTTTGAACCATTGAGAAAGTTGTCATTTGAAATAGTATGTTTGATGTCTAACCTCAAAATCAGGTCATTTTTCTCAGTGTTGTTTTTTTTTTTTCCAGAATATAAATCTAGGCAATAAGAACACTGCCCAGCAGGTCATTGAAATTCATGATATTTAGTCTGGTTTTTCAAAGGGCATTCACTCTAAGTCCGAGCTACTCGAACTTCTCAAACTGTGCATACAAATCACTCTGGATCTTGTTAAAATGTGGATCTGGAATCAGTAGGTCTGGGAGGGGCCTGAGCCTCAGCATTACTAACAAGCCCCAAGTGATGTCCAGCCTGCTCTTCCAGGGACCACACTTTGAGTAGCAAGGGCCTGAGTCATGGGTCCTGTGATTTTTTTCTGTCTGTCCCAGTTAGTTAGGTTTATGATAGAGCTGAATATAACTATAACAGCAAAAAACAAACAATATACCACAAGCATTGATTCTTTCAAGTAAAAGAATTCCAGAGGTAGCCAGCCCAGAGTAAACGTGGCAGTCCCACAAACTTATTAGGGACTCTCTTTTCTTTTTGCTTCATATCCTAGTGGTGGGTTCCATTCTTACCTATGGTCCAGTTGACTGCTGGAATTCTTTGTTCAAGAAGGGAGAAGGCATTAAAAAACCTGCCCCTGAACTGAGCCAGCCATTTTAGGGGAGCCTCCCCACCCACTCTCCCCTTCCTCCTCCCATTCATCCCCACCCACCCAAAATTCAATATCCCACTCAACATTCTGCCTATATGTCACTGACCAGAACTTAATCACATACCAAATGTAGCTGCAAGGGAGTTTGGGAAATAACATCCTCAGATTGGGTCCATTTCTGCCCCCCACACTACCCCACATCAGGAAGAAGGGAGAAATAGTTTTTGGCCACAAGTTACCTCTATTACATAGCACCAATTTTTCTTCCCATGAATCTTAATTGTAATTTCTGGTTATCAGACCCTAAATAATTCTTTCCCCTCTTGGCTATTTGCTTCTTTTGTAAATGTAAGCACTTAGGTCTTTTCTTCATTTTTGGTTTGTCAAGAAGTAGCTACTGTTTTTCTATTTCATTTCCACTTTAAATCTTTCTCTCTCTTTTTCATATCAGCATGTGTGTATATGCTTTTTATTGTATTTTAACCCCAAATTCATAAGCACACGTGATTTAGAAGTCAGACATTCTGACAGAAGGGACAAAGCTCTGGGCTGAAACTTTCATTTAAACAGTAGTGGTCTGGGGCAGACATTATCCCTGATCTACTCTAGATTTCTAAAATTCCAAGGAGGTGATTCTTTACTCTGCATTCTAAATACACATGGGAGACTAGATATAACATTTAGAGCACAGCTTAAAAGTTGTAGTTCTTTATCTGAGTGTGGATATCTGCATTCTATTGAAGACTGTTGAATTTAGAACAAACTGGCTTGGCATATAGGACAAGAAAATATTTGACTATCAGATCCCTGAAAAACAGCAGAGCATTTTGTGATCCAGAGGCCCCCCCGCCATCCGTGGGTTTGAGCAGCTCTTGATAAGCGACTTTTCTAAGCAGATGTCCAAGTTTATCCACTGCTTGTCATTCGGAAGAAGTGATTGTCAGGTGCTCACTCTTTTATAGTGTGCTTGAAATAAAATAATTCCACCAAGAGAGAAATAAAAAATAGAATGAGTAGTATGTATCATTATATCTTCTGTTTGCTTTTCACTGACAAAATTTTGAGAATTTGGGATTGTACAGGCACCCATGGTGTTGAATTTCTAAAGCTCACTAGGATTTAAATTAAAATTTTAATGTGTGAGACTGATAAATTAAACTTTTAAATGTGGTAGTTGACAGAGATAAGGTTGTTAGCTATCAGTGAAGTGGATCAGTTTTTAAGGCAGTATTGAACAACAATAAAAAATTAAAAATTTATTCATATTTTAAAGGAAAAAAAGGCAGTGTTTCTAAAGCTTCAGTGGTGATGGCCCCGAGCAGCTGTCCTGGGCGCTCTCCATACACGAGTTCTCTCAGCCCCTGCGGTGGCGCTGTTTCCGTGGTGTGCAAAGCTCAGCCTGCACAGTTTGGCTCTTCCACAGTTTGCTGGCTGACCTTGCAGCCCGGTCTGGCAAGTTGCGGGTTTCCTGTGAACATATACCTGCTTATTAAGATACTGTGGATTAATTGAGTTATAGTGTGTAAGAGATGAATTAACTGGCCTTTAGAACAAAAGAAGAAAGAAAAAGAACACATAAGGATGTGGAATAGAGGTCCACAGTCCATAGCCAAAACACTTGGAGCAATGAATTCTTGGAATTCATAATTTTGTTTTCAGATTGTGGAAAGATACTATGGTGCATCTAGTAAAGATTTCATCAACTCCTAGGAGCTCCGGGCAGCACCCTATTACACCCTCCCATAAATCCAGACCTGGTTTTGTCACCAGAAGATGTCAGGTCAGGCTTTGCTTGTTAAATGAATTACAAAAAAGAAACTTTTATTTTCAGAGCTTTTGGATTTCTGAATCTTGGATGAGAGACTGCAGTGCTGTAATTTTGCAGGGACTCCTATTTTGGTGTTATTACTCACTTAATTAAGACTTTGGTCCTCCTTCGATAGAACTTCTATCTCCCATGAACTGGTCTCCTACAGGCAAAACTTCTTTCTCCTAGAAAGGAGTTGAAAAGCAGCTGGGGGCCTCAGCAAATTAGGGCTGTAGGTGCCTCGCTTCTTTCTTTGGCCACATGCCTTCCCAGAGCATAGTGCAGGGTAAGCAGCATATACCCACCAAGGAAACACGCTCACCAAGCTGTCTTCCTTTCAAACAGGTGGGCCAGCTGTGGTTTCTCCTCTTCAGGTCACAATAACCCAGCAGCAGAAAGGAGAAGCCGCTCCTCTTTTCTGCAACCACTGTCCTGGAGACTTTTCTCTCATCAGCCCAAAAGTCTGTTCAGCCTTTGCCACCAACTGTCTGATGTTCACTGTAGCTGCAGTGTTCACAGGAGCCGCAGAAGATGTTGTTTACAGGGCTCTTGCCCTTTTTCCTTTTGAATTTTTTAAAACCTATTTTGGAAAGAACAGATCGAATGTTGGCGCCTTAGTGACAGAGCAGGTTTAAACACGTTCCGAGGGATCTTGGGCTGTGCAATTTTTAGCAGCAGTGAACCTGATATATATTATCTAAGAACGTGTGTGTATCCCAGGAATTTAGGGGCTGTCCTTATTTCTGAGTCAGTCTTTCACTGTCAGCCAAATGTTTACTTCTCATATATCTCTGTTCATCTGCAGTCCTAAATTAATATGTTCTTCGTTTCCTTCAGAAAGGAGTCTGGAGTTTTCTCCTTTCCAGATTATATTCATATGTGTATATTTTTGCGTCCCCAGAAAGTTCAGTCACAGCACCTTGACCTTAGGCTGTGATTGCTCAAAAGCCTGGTTGAGACCCACTTGCAAATGACCTTTGTGGTCCTCTTTGCTTTCTGTAATACAGCTTGTTGGTAGTTGCCAAAAGTTTCATTCTATTGTAAAATCTTATTACTGTAATACCATCCAGAATATACAAAGATAGAAGCATAAATAATAATGCACAAGAACGGTCAATTGGAATTTGAGTCCTAGGTCTGCCTGTGAATAATTGTGCCATCTGAGAAGAATCATTCAACTTTTTGTCCCTCAGTTTTTCATCTTAGAATGTAGCTAACAATGCTTACCTAATTGAGTTATTGTGAAGATTAAATGGAAAAACTATAAGTAAAATGTGAAACAGAGTGCCTATCTCAGGGTAGATACCTTGATAGATATTAGTTTAATCTGATTGGCACTTTTAGAGATTTCATTTGTTGTCACAGCATTCCACATGGAGGCTTGGTGAGTACTGTCCATTTTATAGCTGAGGAAGTGAGGCAGAGGAGATACCAAGGCCCAGAAACGAATTCAGGTCACCTGACTTCTGGATCGGATATAATTTTTAGGCTGAGAAATTCAGGGGTGAGAGAGATCGATGGTTTGGAAACTAGGAGTTCAAAGTGATTTGGGGAAGCTAGCATATTCACACCTTGTGCCTCTCAGTTTTTAAAGGGATTGAAAAAAAACAGTCCAATAAAAATGACCTCAGATGATTGGCACTAGATAAGTAATGAATATAATGTGTCCTCGAATGGTATCTGTGATCAGTAGTGGGCTCTTTATTTGAGATGACTGAATATTTCTGGAGCATTCTTTAATTCTACGTACCTCCGTGAAGTTATTGTGTCATGTGAGATGCAGGAGAATTGAGGTCAGTTGTCTTGTCCAACAAGTATGATGAATATATTCATGGATCTTTTTATTGCAGCCACATCTATCGGTTCTCTGGAAACGCCTGGGAAATTTATTGATGAGCACACGTCTCTAGAATGCCTATTAAAACTCTTGAAATTCAGGCATCTGAAATGAAGCACTTTGTGAGTTGTGCTTTATTTGAACTAGCGTGACTGTCAGTAATTTTTCCATGTGTTTTTCTTTTTCTATGAGGCAAAAAAGATAACATAATGTCATACTCTATTGTTCTATTTTGAAGAGTTGCTTTTCAGTTGTTTAAATTGTTAAAAAATGTAGGGGTTGACCTTCTTTTCCTGTTTTCATAGTAGTATCAATTATTTTCACCTAACCTATACTTATTGGAACACACTCTAAATTACACGTTTCCTTTCTGGAGGAAGGGGAAATATATATGCAGTTCCTGGGAAGGTCAAGGAGTGTTTATAGATGTGCTTTGGTTAAAAACCTACACATGCCTTAATTTTAAATGTAAGCCTTCTTAGTAAATACTACATTAAAAAAGAAAAGCCACTTAAAAGCTTTAAATAATCACTCAAGTGCTTCCCCCCCGCCCCCAGCTGTCAGGATGATGATGATTTGATGATTTAATGTTTTTAAAGTGACCATCACGTGCAGTTTGAGTTGAGGGATGATTGGGACAGTGGCGTTTATAAACTTTTCATTCCTAAGATCTTGGCTCTTTGAGGAGTGTGTCACTTCCTAAGAAACTGGAAACAGGCAGGAAGGACTCCTGGGATATCCTTTCTTTTAACTTTATTGGCCTCGATGTATAAACTCAAAAGCCTCACAAAAATAACCACAAACAAGCTTACCTTACGCATACACATAAATCATGCCTTATATTTCTAGTGATTCCCAGGTGACTGAGGGTCAGTTTTGCAAGAGAAATGCCCAAGGCTTTGGGTGCTGGCCCTGGCCAAAGCCCTGCTCTTACTATGCTTACCATTTCCCTGGGATGTCGGCAGAATGGTGGCACCACAGTTACCTCTGACCCAGTCCCATCTGCTTGGGGAAGCTTATGTTCTTTCATGGATGCCTCCGCCACTTCCCTGCTTTAATTACAGGATAAGGACATGTATGCACAAACTTGGTTATCCCCAAGGCGTTTATCAAGGGAGAAACTCTTCTTTAACAACAAACATAGCAGACAAAATGGTTTCTTCTGACTATGCTGTTGCTGATTATGAATATGACTGAATAATTTCACATGGGCATGACTTTTGTAGAACATTCACAGTTGTGGGACAAAAAAAAGAAATTGCAATGTTCATTCCTAAGTAGGCTTACAAAGAGTCCTCCTAAATTAAAACAAAATAGAGTTTTAAAAGAGAATAGACTGTTAGAAAGCAATGACACCTTGAAAATTTGTTAGTTGCATTGCTAGTAGGCGTGTGGAAAATTCAGGCCACGTTGAAAGGTCTTAATGATTTTGTTCATTGGCATAAACTTTACCTTGAATTTATTATTACTTTGGAACACTTCAGTAAGCCAAGTCTGAGGATATTTTCCTCCTATGACGTGAAGTCATTCACATGCTGACTTTAAGTACATGATCTTATCTAGTAGTAAAAGTTAACAAAGAAAATAGATGGTTTAATGAATATTAGGGAGCAACTTAAATATTGTCAAATGGGGTTTTGGTTTAAAATTGAAAAAATATCAAAATAAAGCAATTCTATGCAACAATTAGAAGACTGAGTTAGATTTATCTCTACTGCTGTGGAAAGGTCACAAAGATATGTATTAACTGAAGGAAGCAAGTTGCAGAAGGGTTTGTATAGTACGATCTCATTTTTTAAAAATAGCCACAAAACTCTATGCACATAAGCAAAGAAAAATGTCTCAAATTATACCCCTTTCCGTTTCTCCCCTTCTCCTTTTCTGTTTTGGCCTCTCTTTCTCTCTCTCTTCATATGTACTATTTGTCTATTTTTGATAGTGTTGAATTTTATCATATACTTTTTGGGGGGTTAATTTTTACTTTGGAATAATTTTAAACTTACTGAAAATTCTCAGTTTCAAGACTAGTATATAGAAATCCTAAATACCTTTCCTCAGATTTCCTCAGTTGTTGTTGTTCCACCATGTTTTCCATATTTCTCTCTCTATATATATTTATGTACAATATTATTTTCTCTTGAGCATTTGAAATTTACTCACAAAGGTGTGATGTTCCATTACTTCTAAATACCTCAAGGTGTTTCTCCTTAAAATAAGAACATTCCTTACATAACCACAAACATCCCATCAAAATCAGGAAATTAACATTTATAGCATACTGTTTTCTAATCCAAAGATCCCCACTCAGATTTCGCTGATTGCCCCAATGATGTCCTTTGTACTTCCAGAACTGAGCACTGTGTGCAGTCAGCATGCTTCCTTAGTCGTCTCCAGTAAACGGCCCTCAGTTCGGGGTTGTCTAATGTTTTGTCATGGTTAGGTTCAGGTATGTTATGGGAAGACCACAGAAACAACGGTGTGTTCTCAGCTCATGTTGTCCAAAGGTACATGATATAAATTTAATTTATTAATGGTGATATTGACTTTTTTATTTGGTTAAGGTGGTGTCTATCAGGTTTCTCACATATAACTAAGTAGTTTGTGATGGGATATTAGTAAGTATTGATAAGTATTTATTAAGATATTAATATTTTGTTGGGAGGTAGTTTAAGACTGTGAATATCTGGTTCCCCATGATACCTTTACATATTAATTTTTGGCATCCACAGATGTTTCTTACCTGACCCAATTATTATTACAATGGTTGATACATAATTATATAGTGCTACCATTCTTTTGACACTTATTAGTCAGTATGCTACTATACAGTAGAGGCTTCCCTTCTTATTTATTTAATCAGTATGGATTCACAGATTCCTGTTTCATTGAATGAGTTACAATTCATTACCAGCATTATTTCCTTTGACGCTCAAACTGGCCCAGATTTTCAAGCTCCTATTCCCATCATTCTTTGTGAACTTCCATGTTTCCTGTCACAGAAAATTCCAGGTTCTCCTGATATTTTCCTGCTCCACCCTCAGAATTAGCCTTTTCCCATGGAGTCCTAGCTTCTTTCAGTTGAGATAAATATTTAGAATTCAAGATTTAGGCATTAAAATTGCTCAGTGCTTCCAGGGTGCTATTGATTCCGGGTCCCTCAGTGAGCAGAGCTATGCACATATGTGCACAGTTTGTCTGTGTCTGTGTCTGTGTGTTTTGGAAAGCCTATGTTCATGCTAGTGCCTCCAACTGCAATCTAACATCATGTGACTTGTTCTAGTTTTCCCATTCTCATTTTTGTACCTCCCTTTTTCATCAGCGAGAAGCCTGGCTCCCATTGTTTTCAATATATTTGATTAATTCTTTTGGCTGCAGTTGGTCTCCCATCCGTGGTGGCTGTCTTCTCAGCCCCAGTGCTTCGATTCACATTGGCCAGCGCAGGTTAAGAGCCAAGACTCCCCTAGCACTGGTGGTGGGCCAGCTGAGAGTTCCACGCCTGCATTGCTTTGAATGAATCTTGATGATTTTACTGAAGGGCTGAGAGACTTCTACAGACTGAATGTCAGGTTTATATAATAGCTGTGCCATTGTTAGCTGTGTGATCTTCGGTAAACTAATAAACTTGTTCTTGTCTCTAAGATTCCTCTCTTCAGAAAGAATCCATAAGCAGGAGAAAGCAGGCCACCTTGATGCTTCTTGCTGATTTGGGTATCATAGATCCTGAGTCTCAGAATAAAGGGTTCTGCCTTTTCCTGGCAAGTAGCCATTGACTGAACAACAAACAGTAACTTCCAAAAGGCCACAGGGATTGGACAGTAGGAGAAGGCTTCGGGGCAGTGGGTGGCTGTACCAGCCAGCTGAGAGGAAAGCATCCAATAGGGGGCTTGTCTATGGCATTGGTTCACTTGAGATAACTATAACCTGGTGCAGAATGATATTGTAAATTTAAGACTAGGTTTTTTATTTGCAAACTGAGGATGGTGATATAGGCTTCCCTTTCAGAAAATTGTTGTGTGAGTATCAAACCAGCTAATATTCTCCAGTGTGTGGAGTGGAACATTTTCCTTCTCCCACCCCTTTTCAAAAGGAAAACATAGTCACTATATAATTAGAAAATGCAGATAAGCAAAATAAGATAATAGCTATCACTGGTAATCTGATCAGGTAAAGTTAACTGTTTACTCTTGGGACTAGGTCCTTGGGCGTAAGGCACTAACATTATGGAATTTCTACTCTCTTCTCTTCCTTTGCAGGGTGAGGACCAGATTTCCTCTGGGTACCACTCCCTGATTTTCCTGAGCTTTACTGGCTGAACCCTGTAGTATGACATCCCCACAAAGCAGTCAGCAAGCATGCCAGGGTGTACGCTACACCTTGTGGACAATGCACTCCTCCTGGTGGGCACTTGTGTCTTGGCAGCTCCTTCCTTCCCAGGTGAAGGAGGCCAGGGAACATGTTTCCTCACTCTTGGATCATTAATGAGTGGCATACTGTGGAAGCTGGCTGCAGCCCAGATTCCAGGGACACAGCAGGGCCAGCCTGTTCTATTCAAATGCTATTCCACTGAAGCTTCTCTGGGCTGAGATGTTGGGGAGAGGAAATGAGGCTCTGGAATGGATTCAAAGGACTTGAGGGATCATCAGTCTAAGGGAGATGCACACAGTGACTCATGGGCTCATCCTGTCTGCCCCGCCTTTGATGTTGGTGTCAGTTCGTCTGGCTGGACCACTGACCATGTGCTTGGTCGTTTTGTAAATATTTTCTCAAAAACTACATAACACTATATTGGTGCCAGGGGAGACAGAGGGGGAAGAAAAGTCTGTAAAAGTTAGCTTTTTTTTTTCTTGGAATTTTTTACCCCATAACCAATGAAAGAATACTAGTCCAAGTTCAATGTAGCTTTGCAGCCCTTTGAGTATTTCGGTTAAGGATCCACTGATCTCCCTATTACTTATGTCCATGTCCATAAAAACCCATCAGTCTAGGGTCCTGTCTAGTACTGCCATCTTTATATTTTCATTCATTTAATGAACATACTGGTATATGCTAGGTATTCTACCCAAAATTTGTTTTTTACTATATACTAGTGGTTTGAAATTTCACCCATGAAAGCCCTGGCTGGTGTAGCTCAGTGGATTGAGCGCGGGCTGCGAACCAGGCATCGCAGGTTCGATTCCCAGTCAGGGCACATGCTTAGGTTGCAGGCCGTGGCCCCCAGCAACCGCACATTGATGTTTCTCTCTCTCTCTCTCCATCCCTCCCTTCCCTCTCTAAAAATAAATAAATAAAAATCTTAAAAAAAAAGAAAAAGAAAAAGAAATTTCACCCATGAAAATTTGAGAACTTTGTGTCTGGAAGATTTTACTCATCAACAAGAAAGTGTCTAATTAAAATATAATAACTTTCCAGCCTTTTCAACAAATGCATCGCTGTGTATTAGTTGACAGAAACTCTGTGTGGACTTCTGGTCAAGATGGTGGCTTAGGCACACATGGAAGCTTCTCTGCACAACTACATCAAAATTAAACGAAAATAGAGAACAAACATCACTCAGAACATTTAGAAATTTGAGTTGAATTGAGTCTGACAACTATGGAATTAAAGAAAATCACACCCATCCAGACTGGTAGCAGGAGTGCAAAGGCTCAATGGGCTGGGCCCTCACATGTGGAGGATAGAAATTTGGGAGGCATATATTGGGAGCCAGGAATCCCAGCCCCACACCAGGTCCCCAGGCCCAGGTTTCCAGTGCCAGGAAGACAAGTCCCCACAATTTCTGGCTGCAAAAACCAGTGGGGATTGAGTCAATGTAAAAAACTACTGGAACCCCAAGCAGTTCCTCTTCAAGAATCCACGCATAGGTGACTCACCTATTCAGAGTCACTCCCTCTGAGCTCCAGCACTGGGGTAACAGCTTGAAAGGTGCCTGTGGCTTACAGGGAGGAACTGAAGTGTCTGGCATCACGCAAGCAGAAGCCATTGTCCCTTTTCTGACCCTCTCCTACAGAGCTGGCAAGGTAGTGCCATATCTGAGACTCTATCATCCTAGCTGACATGATCTGATACACTTTGGAGATCCCCAGAGACTCTGCCCCACCCAGTTTAGGGACCTGCCCAAGCTGCTTCCCCATATTAATGGCTGGTCTTGTCTCAGGCTTCACAACTTCCTAAATCTTATCAAATAAACAACAGTTGGTCTCAGTGAGTCCCAGGACTCGCATTAGCAGCAGCCAGCCTAGATTCACAGCTTTGTGTGGGAATCCCCAAGCCCAGCACAAGTAACAGCCATCTCAGATTGCTTTATTGCTCTGGCAAAACACAAATGGGGGCTGACCTTGGCTGCACCACCTGGGAAACCCCATGGGCAGCACACTCAGTGGACAAGTACAGATCATGTTGGAACACCAGCACCTTGCTCCTGCACAGCTGATCCTCCACAGTAGGTGGAGGTTGGTGGTCACTGGTCACAGCGAATCCTTGAAGCTGACTGATCTGTGTAAATCCCTCCTTTGGTCTACCAACAGCAACCAAGGCTCAACTACAAGAGGAGGGTATATTTAGTCCACACAAAGTGCATATTTCGATTTCCTAGCTTGGGTGATAGGGGAGGCTGTGCCATTGGACCCTATAGGTCACCTACTACATTGTCCACACTACCAATACACGGAGTCAAAGCAGCTCTACCTAATCCATAGAAACAAACACAGTGAAGCTGCAAAAACAAGGAGACAAAGAAACATGGCCCAAATGAAAGAACCAATCAAAACTCCAGAAAAAGAGCTAAACAGAATGGAGATGAGCAATTTATCAGATGCAGAGCTCAAAAGACTGGTTACAAGGATGCTCAAGGAACTTAGTGAGGACATCATCAGCATAAAGAGATCTACTCATAAATGAAGGATACACTAATTGAAATAAAGAACAATTTACAGGGAAACACTAGAATGGATGAAGCCAAGAATCAAATCAGTGATTTGGCACACAAGGAAGCAAGCGAGCAAGCAAGCAAACAAACAAACAAACAAAAACCACCAAACAATCAGAACTACAGGAAGATAAAAGAATAAAAAAAAAAGCAGTTACTTACCTACAGGGGAGTTCCCATAAAACTGTCAGCTGATTTCTCAAAAGAAACTTTGCAGGCTAGAAGGATTGGCAAGAAATACTCAAAGTCATGCAGAGCAGGGACCTACAGCCAACATTGCTCTACCCAGCAAAGCTATCCTTTAGAATTGAAGGGCAGATAAAGAGCTTCTCCGACAAGAAAAATCTAAAGGAGTTTATCATCACCAAACCATTATTATACAAAATGTTAAAAGGACTTCTTTAAGAAAAAGGTCAAAACTATGAACAATAAAATGGCAAAAAATACATATCTATGAACAATTGAATCCAAAAAAAACCAAAACAAAACAAAGTAAGCAAATAAGAACAGAGACAGAATCATGGACAGAGAGCATTTGGATGGTTGCCAGATGGGAGGGGTTGTGGGGGAATGGGTGAAGAGATGAGGGGATTAAGAAGTACAAATAGGTAGTTACAGTATAGCCATGGGGGTGTAAAATACAGTACAGGAAATGGAGTAGCCAAAGAACTTATATGCATGACCATGGACATGAACAATGGTGTGGGGATTGCCTGAGGGAGTGGGGGATACTGGGTGGAGGTGGGCAAAAGGGGAAAATTCAAGACAACTGTAATAGCATAATCAAGAAAAGAAAAGACAAGAAACTCCATGTGAAGTGCAAATGGAGGGAAAGAGGAAAGGTACATGCCAAGTGTGACGGGGACAGGGGACCGGGGGAACTTAAGCCATGTATCATCTCAGCGCATTTGCTGAGTTTGCTACTCTCATCATTCAGCAAACATTTGCTTATAGCTCATTTCTTTACTGTGTCGAAATCCATCACCCCTGACCCATACCTCTATTTGCCTTCTCACCAAGCTTAGCAATGTTATAATCAATGTTTTGCATATATCCTCAATTCCTTTCATCCCTGCCCAGTACTCTCCTGGGGAGCCCTAATAAAATCCACCTCTGGTTAGCTGTGCCCCTGCACCCAAATAGCTGAATGTGGCTGGAGAGAGGCTCCTAACCTTGAGGACTGCCTCACATCAACTATTTGACTGTCAACTTTAGGGAGCCCTCAGTGCACCCAGCAGTCCTACCTCACTTACTAAGCCAGTGAACTCTTCTCTGAGAAAAAACCATTTCACATTTTCTTTTTTGTCCTAAAATTCCAGAACTTTCTCACTGGTCCTCCCCCTCAGCTGATGTCCTTGGTTCCAAATGAGAAAATAGAAATGATCACAAGAGGGCTTCGTTAACTTTATCCACAAATCTACCAACCTTCTCACTTTTAGACTCAGCTTTGCTTTCTCTTTTGTTACAAATGATGAACAGTCCATGCTCATTTCTTCTCACCTATTTGGGTACTCGGTTCCTGCACCCTTCTCTCTGTTGCATCCATGGGTACCTCCCCTCTTTGGATCATTTCCAATAACATACATGTATGCTGGTTTTATTTAAAAGGTTCTTAGTTGTGGTGAAATGCGCATAACACAAAATTTACCATTTGCTATAGGCTGTATTATGTTCCCCCCAAATTCATATGTTGAAGCTCCAACCCCCAGTATCTCAGAATGTGACTATATTGAAGAAAGGGCCTTTAAAAAATAATTAGGTCAATATGGGGTCATTAGGACTGGCCCTAATCTAATGTGACTGGTATTCTTATGAAAGGAGGAAATTGAGACACAAATATGCTTGAAGAGAAGATGACACAAACGTAACAGAGAGAAGGTGCAGGCCAACCGAGGAGAGAGATCTCAGAAGAAAACAAACATGTTGCCACCTTGATCTTGGACTCTAGCCTTTAGAACTTTGAGAAAATAAATGTCTTGTTCAAGCTACCTAGCTTGCGGTATTTTGTAATGGCTGCCCTAGCAAACGAATACACCATCATAACTGTCTTTAAGCATGCAGTACAGTGGCATTAATACATTCACACAGTGGTGCAACCCCTTTCTCCAGGACTCCTTTCACCTTACAAAACTGAAACTTTGTACCATTAAATAATCACTCCCTGTTTGCCCCTCCCTTCGGTTCCTAGAAACCACCATTCTCCTTTGTGTGTGTGTGAATTTGACTATTCCTGATATCTCATATAAGTGGAATCACAGCATTTGTCTTTTTGTGACCAGCTTAGAATACTGTCCTCAAGGTTCATCATGTTATAATATGTGTCAGAATTTCCTTCCTTCTTAAGGCTGAATAACATTCCATTGCATGGGTATAATTCATTTTGTTTACACATTCATCAACTGATGTCCACTTAGGTTGCTCCCATCTTTTGTTGTCAAAAATACTGCTGCTGTGGACGTGGGTGCCCAACTGTCTCTTTGCATTCCAACATTAAAGTCTTTCAGGTAATGCCAATGTGAATTGGTGGATGATCTGGTAGTTCTATTTTTATTTTTTGAGGAACTGCCACACTGTTTTCAATAGTGTCTGAACCATTTTATAGTCCTACCAACAGTGCACAAATTTTCCAGTTTTCCACATCCTCCCCAACACTCGTTGTTTTCTGTTTTTCAAAAAGTAATTGCCATCCTAAAGGGTGTGAGGTGACATCTCACTGTGGTTTTGATTTGCATTTCTCTGATGATTAGTGATTTTGAGGGGCACATTTTCATGAGCTTGTTAGCCATTTGTGTATTTTCTTTGGAGAAATGTCTATTCAAGTCCTTTTTTCATGTTTTAAATTGGGTCTTTTTTTGTTGTTGATTTGTTAGACAAAGATGCTGTTATATCTCCTACCAACCAACTAACAAAAAAAATCCCCTCAATTCCCTAACAATCACCAACTATTGCCACATATTTCTGTTTCCTTCTACAGCACCTTAAAAGGGTCATCTCTACCTCTTTGCCTTCACTTTGCTACACTATAAGGCAATGCCATATTATCTAAATATATATTTTAAAAAATATAGGTAAGAAACCCTCTTTGCTACATTTTTCTGTTTTAAAATTTCCCCTTTGTCTTAGAGAGATGACAGATTCCATACTTTGAGCAAAAATATGAGGTGTACATTGCCTTGGGAGAAAGTGAAAAGTATGTGAGGTTTTTACTTTTGATGTAGCATTTTTTCCTATGTACTTCGCATTTTCTAACTAAATACATGTATTATTTTTATTAAAATATGTCAACCGGAGTAATCCAAGTAGGTAACATTGTGGCCTAATTTTGCTTGCTTGTTTTCTCTTTATATCTTTCTGAATTAAAAAAAGTCAAACATGTGTTTTATTATTTTCAATAAAATTAAAATATTTTCAATGCTTATAATTTGAATCATATTAAACAGAAGTGTTACTGGCTAACAGAATCTTGCATTGCAACCATCTCCTTAGTGTTTCTTTCTTACCAATGAGTCCAGGGACTCCTGTTAAGAAGAAATAAAATTCACTCTTTTAGAAGATTTGAGAATTTCAAGAACCACAAAATATTTATATTATTTCTGGTAATATCTTGATGGGATAATCTAAATATAGAGAAAAGTCTGTATGAAATTCTCCTCTTCATGTGTTTATTACAGTAGAAAGCAGAAAGCAGTCATACAACATATAATGGAAAACAATGATGTGAAGACTTTGTAGCACCATGAAATACTTATGCAATAGTAAGTGAAGAGAATCAGGGTAATTAATTGTATATAATCTATAAGGTAGGTAAAGTATTCAAATAACAAGACTAGAAATTACATTAGTCCTAGGGTGGTAAGAGCCTAGAAATTTTTAATATCTGTTTTCCTAGGCTGTGTAACATTAAATATATGATAAAATATTTTAAAATTTACTGGATATAGTTAGCACTTTAAGAAAGCAGGAAGCTCTGAAAAACAAAGGTGCTGTTACAAAATATGTAGTGAAATCACAAATATAATTTGAGTTGGTATTGCATTTGTTTTTAAAATTATTTTCTATTGATTATACTATTACAGTTTTGATCCTTTTCCCACAATTTGTCCCCCTCCTTACCCCTTCCATCCAGCACCCCCCACTTCCTCAGGCAATCTCCACACCATTGTTCATGTCCATGAGTCATACATATAAGTTCTTTGGTCACTCCATGTCCTATACTGTACTTTACACCCCCATGGCTATTCTGTAACCACCTCTTTGTGCTTCTTAATCCCCTCGCCTCTTCACTCTTTCCCCCACACCCTGCTCACATCTGACACCCATCCAAATGCTCTCTGTATCCATGATTCTGTCTCTGTTCTTGTTTGCTTACTTTGTTTTTTGGATTTAAGGGTAGATAGGTATGTATTTTTTTTGAATGTTCAAAGTGCCTTTATTTATTTATTTTTTTACTTTTTTATTCTTTATTTTATTGATTATGCTATTACAGTTGGCCCATTTTCCCCCTTCACTCCCCTCCACCCTGCCCATCCCCTCCCAACCTCATTCCCCCCTTTAGTTCATGTCCATGTGTCATAAGTTCTTTAGTGTCTACATGTCCCATACTATTCTTACCCTCCCCCTGTCTATTTTCTACCTACTGTCTATGCTACTTATT